>LPNX010808575.1:141868-203114 GCA_001517045.1 Pseudotsuga menziesii
AACACTCAAGAAACTGATATGTTTCAGCCATGAACAGCAAACCATGAGTGGTAAGAACAGCCCCAAGTGTTAGGAGCAGGTGTCCAGGCGGATGCAGAAAATCTTCCTCTTTACTAGTTCTGTGAGGAGATGAGCATGTGATCAATGGTAGAGAAGCACTGGGACTGTTGAGAGAGAATGATTGAACTCCATAGTCTGATATAGCTTCTAAAATATATAATGAATCACATAATAAAATATCAGCAACCTCATATGAGTAAACTAACACCAAATCTCCATCAGTAGTTTTGAAGAGAAAGTGTGGTACTTGATTTTTCACACCGGATTTGGTGAGAGGAGCTACAAGCATGAATGAATGCTTTTGGATTTTAAAATATGAACCAAATAATATCAGATCAGAAATTAAATCAGATCTAAACAGGTTCAAAACAGATCCAAAACTGTGAAATGGAATCAAATCCCCAGCAACAGTTTTGTAGGAAACTTGCGGTACTTGTTTCTTCACACCGTTGATGAGAATAGCTACAAGCGGTACTGAAAGATTATGAATTTGATATATTAAACCAAGAAATATCAGATAATATCTAAATAAGATCATATCAGATCCAATAATTTTAATATTAGATTCAAATAAATGGTTAACCAAGACGGTAGATGCACAACTTTCTTCTTCTTCAAAATTCTGAATTTTGGTGCATGCAATCCTGCAGGATTTTGCTGGAAAATCTAGATCATGGGGAGTGAATGTGTCACTCTTATAATCTGATATTTCTTCCAAAATATCCAAGTTTTTACATATTTTCACACCAGCAGCAACATTAGAGAAAGAAAAATCAAACTTCTCTTCACTTTCGGAAGCAATTACTGGTAAATTTTGCACAGAATTTAAAGGAAAATCACCGGTGAATGTTTGCATGGAAGTGAAGCAGAATTTTTCTTCAATATAAGAGATTCGAATGTCTTCTTCTGTTTCAGCAATATGAGAAGATGAGATATTAGAGATCTCATGAACTTCCGGAGCATCAGGAGAAGGAGTCACTGCATGGAGACTGTCTTCAATTCGAATTGACTGTGTAGAAGCTTCTGCTTCTTCTTTATCTTGAACAACTTCATCAGAGAGAGTGGAGGCCGAGATTTTTGGATCAAGGATGCTTATGGTTCTGGATGTGCTCCATCTGCTATCAATTCCAAAGGTTCTGTCCAATCTTGTCCAGATTTCCTTTAGACCTTGTCTCATCAGAGATGAAATCATTTCGAAGTTGTACCTGCAAAACAAAAAAATGATCCAGTAGGAGATCTGAGGAGGAGAAGTGCCTTGTCCGCCGAGGCTCTGATACCATATTAATTTGAGCATATAGATCTATAGACAAACACACAACTCACAAAGAAGATCTCACAATTTACTCAGCAATTGAAGAATGAAACAGTGCAAAAGGCTTGCAGCTGTGAATGCTTTCATTAATCAAAAAAGTAATTTGAATAATAATTACAATGAAGTAAAAGGATTTAATAGCCACAAGCAATTCAAATCCACATGAGGAAATTCGAATTGATTAGACTCTACTTGACTGTAGGTAACCAATACTTGTCTAAATCACTATCGGAGGACCCAGTAGTTAACTGTCCTTGTCTAAATCATAACCGGAGTTCATAGGAGCTTTAAAACACAACCAAGTGTTACATTTAGTGTTGACTAATGGTTAACTGACTGTGGTAGGTGAGAAAAGTGCCCCATATGTGTGCAATCAATTAAACCTAGTGGTAACTGAATGTAGAGGGTTAGAACTGAATGTAACTGACTCCGAACTTGGCTTGACTAGTCATCAACTGAAGTGAACTGACCTTGGTTGGTTTCGGCACTCCTAGTTGCTTCCTAAATTGTAGGGATTGATCTAGGAGACTCCTAAACTTATGCAATCAAGTGCAATAAGTGGCAGTGAGCCTCAATTAGTGTTCCCCACACTTTGGTAACTGAAACATGTGCCCCAATTAGGTCAAGTTTACCCAATGGTGCTAATGACTATAAATATATTGGATGGACTCCCGATTTAGACATGACTCCCGATTTAGACATATGACCAAATTGGACAAGGGAGGATTAATAATTCTAACAGGGGTATGCTATGATTTCATGGTTTAGCAGGAAACAGTCCAATGTTGCTCTTAGCATGGCTGAAGCAAAATACATAGCAGCTTTCTCTGCTAGTTGTGAAGCCATATGGCTTCGAAAACTGATGTCAAGTATATTTAACCTGGAGTTGGATACCAGAATGATTCTATGTGATAACCAGAGTTTTATAAAGATGATAGAGAACCCAGTGTTCCATGATAAATCAAAGCACATAGAAATCTGATATTTCTACATTCAAGATATGATACAGAAGGGAGCCATAAAGCTCTAGTATGTGAATACCGATGAACAAGTTTCTGAAGTGTTGACAAAGCCTTCGTCTCGAATAAAGTTTGAATACTTTTGAGCAAGCTTGGTGTTGTTCGAAAAGACCGTCCCTGAAAGGGAGAGAAGTGATGTTGTAGTGGGATTGTATCATCCCTGGACACTTGTCCTAAAGTGATGCATATAATTCTGTCTCCAAGAAAGAAGTGAGATTGTATCATCCCTGGACAATTTTCCTAAAGTGATCCGTATACTTATGTCTCCGAGAAAGAAGTAAGATTGCATCATCCTTGGACCTAAGTCCTAAAGTGATAGGGAGTGATTATCCCGTAATAGTATCTGGATACTTTGGTCTTCGAGAATGTGGTAGGATTGCATCATCCTTGGACCTAATTCCTAAATTTATAGGGAGTGATTATCCTGTAATAGTATCCAGAGACTGTGATCTTCGAGAATGTGGTAGGATTTGCATCATCCTTGGACCTAAGTCCTAAAGTGATAGGGAGTGATTATCCCGTAATAGTATCGAGAGAATTTGGTATTCGAGAATGTGGTAGGTGTAATATCCCATTTTTGGAAATTTTATCAAAATACCAATTCTTCAATTATTTCACAATGTATTCAAATTCAACTTCTTACAACTCTAGTTAAATGGATTCAATTGATCCAAAAATTCCTCCAATTGCTTTCAAACTTGGTGAGGAAGGTCCTGATGGGTGATGGGACATATGAGCACATATATAAGACATATAATCAATTGATATACACAACTATGGTATTCAATTTTCAAGGGGAGAAGTTTCAGGACAATACTAGTTAATTTGGGAGGTGGAAATCCCCCCTAGGTCCTGGAACAAATCTCTTCCAAGCACTGTGAAACCTTCACTAATGGTGGGTATGATACTTTTATATGTTATCAGGAATTAGTTAAAGTATATTTGAAGCATAATATGTGGTTTTGGGGTCGAATAGGTATCCAAGGGAACTCCATGAATTTACTAGTAATTTTGAGGTTCCAACCCCCAATGGTAGATGACTCCAAATATATCCAAATGCTCTCGAATTGTACCAGAAGGTTTATGAGTGATATAATAAATTAATTATAATGTTAATGTGTGTATTATTTCCTTCCAATTACTTCTTCAAGTCTATATAAAATTTTGAATAAGATAGATGCTTTAACTAGCAATTTTGGGGCTCAAATCCCTCCCAGGTAATTGCCAGAATGGCTTCGCAAATGTACAGAAACTCACTCAAATTATCAAATTGAAGATTTTAATGTGTATAATACATTATAATATACTAATATGCATAACCAATCTAACTACCATGGCTTTTATCACTTCCTTCAATCAGATATAAAAAACTAGTTTTGGACCCTTGGGGAAATGAGATGTATTTTTCTCTACTTGCTATGAAATTCGACACAATGGCCACAAATTATAATTTACTAAATATGAAACCAATATTAAACATTAATGACAGTTCATTCATTCATAAATCATCAATGGTGCACACATATGTTCGATTCCATCAAGATTGCAAGAGTTTACAACAAGGTATTGGGGAAATGGCATTGTTTCTTCAATATTGGAAAATAATACATGATATATCTTGGAATTTCGACATGAGATATTTATCAAATTTAAATACATATAATTGACATCAGAATACAAAATACTGGAGCAAGATAAGCTCCCTTAAAGAGATGAATAGCTCACCAAGTGCGCCTCACTCCATAGAGCTGAAATATGGTGAGAAAATTTGAGATGAATGGAAGAACAAGATGATATTGATATGTCCATGAAATTCCTGTAGCTTGAACCTATAAATTATTACTCCATTTAATCTCCTTTAAATACCTTAGTGGCCTCTCCAAATCACCAATTAGGATGGGAATCTTTCACCCTTGAAATTGGCTAAGGCAAGGAACTAGTCACCAACTAGCTCTCTCTTCACAAACCCAAATTCATCAAATGATAAAAAATATTATTATAATGGACAATACCAGTATTTTATAATAATTATTGGTATTATAAGTTTCCAAATCCAAGTCGAATTGGTGTGGCTACTCATGCTATGCCGTGTGGCCTCTCTCTTCACCTTCCCTCTTCTCCCAAATTTGAGTAGGAGTCTCTTGTCCTTCTCCAACTCCCAAATTAGACCTATAAGATGCTCTATTTAGGCCTGAAATGTCATTATGTCAGTATGTCAGCCTTCATATCTGAATTGTGTCATAACTGTCATAGAATCTCCATCATTTGTGTCATAGATGTCATAAATGTAAGGGGAATCTAGCCAAGTGTCCATGAAACTCCCATTTGGCTCTTCCTCTCCCATGTAAGTTACAATTCATCCCAAATTAGACCTATGAAGTATATGGACAATTATATTAACCTCATAATCCATCCCAAAACATGAGGCTTCCCATAAATTCGAAATTACAAGAGGAGGATGCCATTTAACATAGGAATTCTAGCTTGAGTGGGCCCCATAGTCTCCATGTGTCTCCATTCTCCATAGCCATTTCAATTTTATATTGAATTTATTTAATAAGATACATTATTAAATAGTTATCCTCTTCTAATGTCTAAACATCATTTATTATCCCCCTTATTCCAAATCTCAAAGATTCCACCCCCAACCTAGGAAACTAGTGATTTTCCTCCTTGGCAATTATTTGACTTTTAACATCCATTTGACAACTTTCATGAATATGGAAAATGTGATTTGGCCATTGTGACCCAATGCAAAATTTGGGACCTTACAAATCCACCCTCAATATTTCTTGTACTCAAGTAATTTCAAACATGGTTGTTGAAGAACCTTCTTTCTATATGATTCTTTAAAGTTGCCACTGAGCTGCCCACTTTGAGTCTTTGAGATTCCATGAATATTTTAGAGAGGAACCACCATTATTTCTGCTGCTCTACTCTGATTAACATAACATTATTAAGTGGGGAATTCATCTCCCATACTGATTGTTTCCTAAATGATTTGGAATCAATGGGACTAAAAACTATCCCAGGGTCCCATTGCTTTCATTTCACTCCAATAATTAAGAGTGATCTCCAACTCATACCATTAGGAAATAAAATTATTGGATCCCATTTTCTTGTATGCATTCTTCCAAAAATCATGAGTACACAATATATTTCATCAAAGTACATAACAACATAATAAAAAGATACATCATGGAGATGCCTCATCAAAAAATCATGAAAGTGCATATACCTCCAAGTGAGTATACTACCATTTGCCAAGTGCATACATGCTTTAAGTGACCAATCAAATATGCTCCAATGACATAGGTGAGGATCCCATGTCCTATAATTCTGCTCCCAAAGAATTTAATACGCATAAAAATAATAATCAACCATTTTTTCTTTCATCCAAGAAGTGAATGAAGAACCTCCACCAAAATATGAACCAAATAAGGAGCAAATACAACATGAAGACTTCAAGTGGCTCAAAGAAGTCTCATCAATACACCCATGAATATGTATATCATCATGAAATAACAGAAGATTTTTTTGCCAATAATAATGTTCCTCAATCATATCCCTCTTCACCCAAGTGTCGGATGAAGTTCCTCCAACATCAAATGAACCAAGTGTTGAGCAAGAAAAACCATGAGTCTTCAAGTGACTCAAATGCATATCATAGGTGCATCCATGTAGATGTGCATAGTAATAAAGTAACAAAGTATGCTACTAAAAATGTGAATAAGAGTGTTCTCCAACCATGTCATCATAAAAAGTAAATATAGGAGTTTCATACTCCTCATGTGGCACCATCAAAAAGAACCCTTTCACCCATACTTCATTGAGACTAATGCTGCAAAACATGGAATTGTAGGATGAAGGAGAATGAACTAACTCACCCAAATGATAAAAAAGTTCAGAATTTTCATCATGGTAAGGATCCATATGGTAGTATCATGCAGCTCCTTCAAAAGTGTGAAACCTTTGTCATAGATTGGTTCTAGTGTAGAGGAATCATTCTCTTCTTTAAAAATTGCATAACCTTCATCAAGAGACAATTCAAGTTCCTCTTCCACCACATCAAGTGTTTGGATATATTCAATTTAATATACAAACACATCAAGTACATTCAAATTTCTAAATTTCTCATGACCCACCATGTCATGAGAGTCCTCCAAACAATCTACCATTTGACAATCTAAAACATAGGAGGAAAAACAAGTGTCTTGCAACTTTTTACGAAGTTGCTCATTTTGAATTTTGAGCTTATGAATAACTTCATTATTCTTCAAGTAGGATTCATGTAACCATTCACTAAGCTCAATCACATTTTTTCTATAAAAAAGAAAAGACATGAAATTAATGTTGCACATTGCTCTTTGAATCTTCTCCATGTCTTCAAGGAAAGATGGCTCCTCCAAGGAAGTAGCTCTCCAACAAGAATTTGATACCAATGCTTGAGTATCATGGAGTATTCTAAGGGACTATTGGATCTTATTTTCATTCATATTTAAGTATCCTTCAAGAAATGAGGCTCTTGCAAATGAACCTCCTCATCTTCTTCCTTCTTGCTTGGACCAACTTCATGAAGCTCAAGTGGTGATGGGGAAGTTGATCTTGTTTGTTATTCAACTGCTACAAGGTATTAATTTTCATGTTTAATAGAAATTTGGATTGCAGCAACATTTTGAAATATTATCTCTATGTCCCCAACATAGAGTTGTGAGCACCCATAAGTAGTACTCCTTCATAGTTCAAGCACCCATCAGTAGATGCTCTTTGGTCCATGTCCATAGTAGAATTTGTTTCAGAATGATATTCAATAGTTTCAAGGTACTATTATTCCTTCTCATATGATGTTTCCTCATCTTTTTCAAAGTCATTTGGGAGTGAATTTCGATCCTCTTCATGTAATGCCTTTTCTTCTTCACCACCCACATAAATTTGTAGCTCCTTGGTCTCCTCCCTACTTGTGCATTGATGATTATTCCTTAATGAGTTCTTATTGTAATTATTTTTCATAACTTCCTTAAACCAATCATTAAGGTATTAAAAATAAATGGTATTATGTGTCTCTTCATTATGGAAACTTCTATTACCCATAAATTGGCTAGCCATCAATTCAAATGCTTGCTTAACCTACCTGGACATATCATCACCGCATGACTTAATGAATTTACTCAATTCATACATACCATCCATAAATTTAATAGGTGCCAATACCATGCTATTATACCACTGTAATGTCCCATTTTTGTAAATTTTATCAAAAGACCAATTCTTCAATTATTTCACGATGTATTCAAATTCAACTTCTTACAACTCTAGTTAAATGGATTCAATTGATCCCAAAATTCCTCCAATTGATTTAAAAATTGGTGAGTAAGGTCCTAATGGGTGATGGGAGATATGAGAACATATATCAGACATATAATCAACTGATATACCCAACCATGGTTTGAAATTTTCAAGGGAAGAATTTTTGGGACAATACTAGTCAATTTGGGAGGTGGAAATCCCCCTTGGGTCCTGGAACATATCTCTTCCAAGCACTATGCAACATTCACTAATGGTGGGTATGATACTTGGATTTGTTATCGGGAATTAATTAAAGTATATTTTAAGCATCATACGTGGTTTTGGGGTTGAATAGGTATCCAAGGGAACTCCATGAATTTACTAGTAATTTTGAGGTTCCAACCCCCAATGGTAGATGACTCCAAATAGCTCCAAATGCTCTTGAATTGTACCAGAAGGTGTATGAGTGATATAATAAATTAATTATAATTTTCATGGGTGTATTATGGCCTTCCAATTACTTCTACAAGTCTATATCAAATTCTGAATAAGATAGATGATTTAACTAGCAATTTTGGGGCTCAAATCCCTCCCAGGTAATTGCTGGAATGGCTTCCCAAATGCACATAAAATCACTAAAATTCCAAAATTGAAGTAGGGGATGTGTATAATACATTATAAGAGACTCATATGCAGAACCAATATAACTCCCATGGCTGTTATCACTTCCTTCAATCAGATATAACAAACTAGTTTTGGACCCTTAGGGAAATGAGATGTATTTTGCTCCACTTGCTATGAAATTCGACCCAATGGCCACAAATTATCATTAATGAATATGAAACCCATAGTATAAATTAATTAAATTTCATTCATTCATAAATAATCAATGGTCAACAGATATATACTATTCCATCAAGATTGCAAGAGTTTACAAAAAGGTATTGGGGAAATGGCATTGTTTCTTCAATATTGGACAATAATACATGAGATATATTCGCCTTTCAAGCCGAGAGAATTATGAAATTGAAATAAAGAGAATTTAAATTAGAATACAAAATACTAGATCAATATAATCTCCCTTAAAGAGATGAATATCTCACCAAGTGCGCCTCACTCCATAGAGCTGAAATATGGTGAGAAAACTTGAGATGAATGGAAGAACAAGATGGTATTGAGATGTCCATGAAATTAATATAGCTTGAAAATGTAAATTATGACTCCATTGAATCTCCTTAAAATACCTGAGTGGCCTCTCCAAATCACCAATTAGGATGGGAATCTTTCACCATCGAAATTGGCTAAGGCAAGGAACTAGTAACCCACTAGCTCTCTGTTCACAAACCCAAATTCATCAAATGATCAAAAAGCTTCTTCTAATGGATGATCCCTATATTTTATAAAATTTATTGGTATTTTAAGATTCTAAATCCATCCATAAACCAAATCCAAGTCGAATTGGTGTGGCTGCTCATTCTATGCCATGTGGCCTCTCTCTTCACCTTTCATCTTCTCCCAAATTTGAGTAGGAGCCTCTTGGCCTTCTCCAACTCCAAAATTCGACCTCTAAGATGATCTATTCAGGCCTGACATGTCGATATGTCTGTATTTCAGCCTTCATATCTCACTTGTGTCATAACTGTCATAGAATCTCCATCATTTGTGTCATAGATGTCATAAATGTAAGGGGAATCTAGCCAAGTGTCCATGAAACTCCCATTTGGATCTTCCTCTCCCATGTAAGTTAAAAATCATCACAAATTATACCTATGAAGTATATGGACAAGTATATTAACATAATAATCCATCCCAAAACATTAGGCTTCCCATAGATTCGAAATTACAAGAGGAGGATGCTATTTAACATACAAATTCTACCTTGAGTGGGCCCCATAGTCTCCATGTGTCTCCATTCTCCATAGCCATTTAAATTTTCTCTTGTATTTATTTAATATGCTAAATTATTAAATATTTATGATCTTCTAATGTCTAAACATCATTTATTATCCCCCTTCTCAAAGCTTCCACCCCCAACCTAGGAAACTAGTGATTTTCCTCTTTGGCAATTATTTGACTTTTAGCATCCATTTGACAACTTTCATGAATATGGAAAATGTGATTTGGCCATTGTTACCCAATGAAAAATTTGGGACATTACAATAGGATTGTATCATCCCTGGACTTAAGTCCTAAAGTGATCCGTAGACTTTCATCTTCATATTATGGATTGCAAGTTGTTGTTGATGATGATGATGTTGCTGATCGAAAGATCAAAGTATTACTGATGACGTTGCTCAAAGTATTGATGTTGATGATGATTATGATAGAAAGTTTGAAGTATTGTTGATGATGATGTTGCTAATTGAAAAATACTAAAATGTTGATGATGATGTTGTCGACTGAACGATCAAAGTGTTGCTGCTGCTGAAATTGAAGATGATGACTATATGTCAAAGATAATGAAAAAGATTTCCATGATTTATAGATGTATCACCCTGATGATGTTGAAGATTCTCTCTCTCCTTCTCCTACTAATGTTGTTTTTGTTGTAAAATACCCTTCTCATTAAGGGGGAGTGTTGAATTATTGTAACTTCGAAGAATATTCTAAATGTATTTTATTGATGGAACTTTTCAGAGATGTTATTATTCCTCCATCAGGATGATATTATTGTATTAGGTCAATAGAGAGTCATGAAGAAAACCCTCCATTGTAATTCGTATCATTAGAACCCTCCTAAATATAATATTAAGTTGTTTTGACTCCTCCTAGAGAAGTCGGTCTAGTCAAGTTTAGTAGGGCCGACTTAGTTGAGTGAAAAGTTAAGTGAGAGGAAGAATATAAATAGAGAGAGGCGCTCCTCATTGAAACACACAGACACAAACTTGTGTAGTGAATGAGAGAGAGAGAGAGAGAGTCTTATATACAGGGAGGAGAAGTACCGGTCTGAGGTTTTATCTTTTATCTTTTATCTTTTTTATCATATATATTGAGGAAGCTTTTCTTGCTGGGTTTTTCACTTTAAGGTTTTCCCGGGGTAAATCTGTGTTGATCTTGTGATACTGTTTCTTTTAGTGATCATGTATATCCTATTATTGTGAAATTGAATTGAATTTTGATAATCTATCTTAGCATATAGAATCTTAACAGAAAGCACTGATAGAATAAACCCTAGTACTTAGTTGCAAACTGGAAGGAGGGTTAACCATGTCGAAAATAAATTCAAAACGCGGTGCGAGTTAAGAATAACTTCCTAGATAGGGGACTACGACATGGATTACATTATTCTATACCTAGGGTCAGACATCAATATTCCAACGTGAAAAACTTGGGAAAGAATGGGCAAGCCGTGCTTGGACTGGTCCCCTGTCCAGTTGAGGCTTTCAAATCAGGTGAAGGTCCTACCAATTGGTAAGCTAAGTCAAGTCCCTGTCGACATTGAGGGGCTGTGCACATTCGCAGACTTTGAAGTCATAATTAACATTATCGATGACACGAACCCATATCCCACGCTTTAAGGGATAGATAATCAGAACATTATAAACTTCAAGAAAAGGATTCTCTCGTTCGAAGATGACAAGATGAGGGTAGTGTCACCCATTGATCCACATGAGGGATAGAGATATGTCAAACCAGTCAATAATGAAGGACATGGTGACTATCTAGACCATATCTATAATGTCAGCACCTTAAAACATGATTATGTAAGTCCTATAGCGGATGGAAACTTGAGCGGGAGGAGTTCTAGTTCATGCATGCCAGATTCAGGAGAGGCCTTGGAGAATTGGTAAAACAGACTACATGAAGTATCTATGAGGAGATGCGCCAATATTACCAGGTCTATACGATGGGTGGATAATCAGTCGAGGGATTTACCCACATATGAAGGGTTACCTAATATTGTGCCCTTCCTTTGTGACTTTGAAGGACTGATGACAAAACTGCAATGTTTGTCTGCGTTAGAATATGTGCTGAAGGATACACCCGCCAGATGGTGGGGTACGCATAAGCAATCTATATCAAAATGGCCACAGTGCAGAAGGTTGTTGGAAGTTAGATTCAATGAAGAAGTCACACTCATGAGTCAAAAGTACACAGGGCCATCAAACCCTGTCGAACACCTCCATCAATGTCGCAAGGGATTTGAAAAATAAATGCGACAGGGATGGGTCCATCATTTCATACTTACACTGGAAATGACACCCAAAAGCTGGTATACGTCCATGGAGTTGCGACAAGGGACTCAGGATTGGGACTAGGTGGTTAAACAATTTGCACACACCTTTCCATTTGCTGATGAGAAACTAACAGTTGATGTTGCGCTTCAAAAAATCAGGGAGAAAATATTTGTTGAAATCCCCGTCGTAGTGGCGAATTCCCACCAGTGCAACGCGACCATTCAGCAATGGATGGCTTGCTACAATCTAGTTGAAGAACCAGATGATGATCCGACTAACATAAAGATATTAGACTCGGAGGGTACGCGCAAAGCAGAAGTAAGTGGTATTTTGAGCGACCAGTTCCTCAAGCCGCTAAAAATCAAGAAAGTGAACATTGGTTCGCCGAAAAACCCGAAGTTCACCAATATAGGAGATTATTGGGATGATGAAACAGTATCAAAGATCACAGGTCTACTGCATGAGTTTTAGGACCTTTTCCCTACCAACTTCTCATAGATTAAGGGAATAGTAGGGTACCTGGGGGAGATGAAAATACCCCTAAAACTAGATGCTAAACCAGTTAAACATCGACCTTGTAGGTTGAATCCAAGGTATAAAGAGAAGGTAAAAGATGAATTGGATCACATGATCGATGCAGGAATCATTGAACTTGTTGAGGAATCAGAATGGATCAACCCTATAGTGATCCAGGATAAGAAGAAATCAAGCGAAGTCAGTTTCTGTGTCGACCAAAGGAAGTTGAATGATGCATGCCTGCACGATCCATTTCCAACACCATTCATAGATGAAGTACTGGAAAGCGTCAGAGGGCAAGAGGTGTACTCATTCATCGATGGCTTCTCTAGCTATCATCAAGTCAGAATCATGAAGTAGGATCGACACAAAACGATATTTGTCACAAAATGGGGATGCTACCAGTATACAGTATTGCCCTATGGACTCAAGAATGCTCCTGCTATTTTTTCTAGAATAGTAGTTTCTTCTTTTAAATATTTCATACATAAATTTATTGAGGTCTACTTTGATGATTGGACTATGTTTGGTGTAGTAAGAGGCCATATTGAGAGTCTACGCATGATGTTGGGTCACTGTGGCAAGTACCAAATCACGCTTAATTCAAAGAAATGTATTTTTTGTGCACCATTTGGTATACTGTTGGGACATGTCGTGTGTCACGACGAAATTTTGGTCGACCCAACGAAAGTTGTGATTGTCCTTGAATTTCCACCATCTACATTAGTCACACAACTCAGATCAGTGTTAGGACACACAGGCTACTACAGAAAATTTATCAGATAATATGCAGAGATAACAACACCTATGGAGAAACTGTTGAAGAAAGCTGAGAAGTTCCAGTGGACAAAAGCTTGTCAAGAAAGCTTAGATAAATTAAAGAGCAAGATGGCGACCGCACCAATAATGGTATTTCCTGACTAGAAGAAGCAACTCCATGTCCATGTCAACATGTCGTCTGTTGCACTTAGCATAGTCTTGACGCAGCCAAGTGAGGGTGCGTTTGACCACTCTATTTCTTTTGATAGTAGAAAACTGTTGACGACGGAGAAAAACTACACGACGACAGAAAGGGAAGGACTCACCATGATTTATGCATTGCTTAAGCTCCAACAATACTTGTTGGGTGGACATTTTAAAATATGCACTGACCATTCAACATTAAAATACTTGGTCGACAAGCCATTATTGGGGGGGGGGGAATCTGTCGATGTNTCTCCTCCCATTTCAAAAATTTGTTTTTGAGGTTATTGTTAAACTTGGTCGATTGAATGTGGGACCTGATAATTTGCCGAGGATAGAAAGTGATGTAGAACTAACCATATTAGAGGATAACTTGCCTGATGCACAACTATTTAGGGTCACCATGGTTGATAGGAAGTTTGAATCTATCATTCACCTCCTGAGTACAGGCTATGCACCTGAAGGGTTCACCACTGCGCAGAAGAAACAGTTGGTCTTCAAAGCCACTGATTATATGTTGATTGCTTGACAACTATACAAGATGGGCCCTAATGAAATATTGCGTCGATGTGTTTTTAACCATGAATGAAATTGGGTAATGAGTGAAGCACATGCCAGTGTCACAGGAGGACACTACATTGGAAAGGAAACTGTGCGCAAGATATTGTAAGTTGGATTATGGTGGCCGACCATACATATGGATACCAAGAGCTTTTGCTGAAGCTGCGATATTTTCTAGAGGATGGTTTTGTCGAGGTGTGACGAGATGCCGCTAGCACCTCAAATAACTCTTCAATCATTTGACAAGTGGGCCAATGATTTTGTTGGACCGATCAGTCCGCCAGGGAAGAGGACTGGTGCACGCTATATTATTACATCGACAGACTACTTAACCAGATGGGATGAAGCTGTTCTTGTTAAGGATTGGACTGTTGCAATTGCGACAAAGTTTTTATTTGAAAATGTGGTGACCAGATTCAGCTGCCCGAAAATTCTCCTAAGCGACCAAGGTACAAATTTTGTTAACAAAATGATTGATGGGCTTACGACAGAGTTCCATATTCAACATAGAAAGACGACAACCTATCATCCTCAGGCGAATGGAATGGTTGAAGTGTTCAACAAGATTCTGGAAAATGCATTAACTAAAGTATGCAATGCGCGCAGAGATGATTGGGATCAGAAAGTTTCACTTGTGCTATGGGCATACTGCACAACTTGTAAGTGACTAATAGGACACACTCCATTTAGACTGGTGTATGGGAAAGAAGCTGATGTGTTGATGCAGTATATCATGCTGAGCCTAAGAATTGTCGTGCTGATAGAAATGACTGATGTAGATGGTGTCGAACAAAGCTTGTTGCAGCTAATTCAGATGGAAGAGGAACGCTTTGTCGCGGGATTTCATCAAAACATAGAGAAGTAAAGGCAGAAAGCATGGCATGACTGCTATATCAGAACTATGCATTTTGAAGTCAGAGGAGTTGTTTTGCTGTACGACAACAAATTTTTGAAGCATCCAGGAAACTAAAGACACATTGGCTAGGGCCATATGTGATTGCGCACATCATTGAGGGCAGCGCAGTGAAGTTACATAAGTAGGAATGATTAATGACATCCACCTGAAGCCTTACCATGTTGGCTGCGACACAACTATGTAATAAGGAAAAGGTATGAAGAAATAAATAAATAAATAAAATAAAGAGAAAAAGAGAAAAGAAGAAAGGAAATTGTTCTATTGCACGTTTGCGACAGAAGTATGCGAATCATAGTAAGAGCGAGAATGATAATTAGACGTCATTAAAGCACAGACACTCGAAAATATTTAGGCAGTTATGAGAGTGAGGCATCATTAATTAGAAAATTCCGAGGAGAATGACGATGTGCTTTTTGGTCCCATCCATGGTCCTCACCATAATTTCCCCAACAGGTACAAATCAGAACTCAAGTACGTGAGTTAATGTAGGAATGCGTCGAATGGGAAGCCCATGTGATAAAAAAGATGTCACTTTGTAATCAAATGATCACATACAAGATGAGTGCATCCCTATAAATATGAGCCTTCATTAACAAGAATCCTTTTACTTGCATAGAGAGAAGAAGAGCGAACCAGAGTTTGTGATTGTGAGAGTCAAAGCTAATGGTAATTTCAATTTCCAGTACCAGTGAACACTACAACGTTACCATTTCCTTGCCTTACTTGATAGTAGAAGATATTACGTCATTGGAGGTACAACAGTAAGAGGAAGAACCATAAACAATGACGCGACTAAGTCCACAGCCAATTCCTTCGGTCGCTTCGGCCTCTAGTTCGACCTCTGCTTCGACCTCTACTTCAGCCCCTACTTCAGCCTCTAGTTCAGGCCCTGCGATGGCCTCAGCTCAAAATCCACTAGTTTATATACCAGTTGTAGGTCCATGACCATTTGTGTCGAAAAGAGACATCCCAGGCACATCAGGAGCTCTGGTTAGGGTGCCAAAGTTCAGAAAGAAGTGCAAGGCCACCGAGGATGCACCCACTGAGGACATACCAGCTCCACCACCATGAAGAGAAACCAATGCCACTCTAGTGGAGCAAAATATGCTGCCTCCATATGTTCGACCAAGGAGAGCAAAGGTGCCTTAAGTAAAGCTCCTAATGAAAGTGCGCTCCTCTTTGGTTACACCCTAGGTCCTTGCTGGAGTGTCGTTGTTGATGAATATCATCCCGAAGTGACTGACGTTGCAGTTTGAAGACAATGATACAAAGAAGTAGGCGGACCTAGAAAGATAGAACTACATGGTCACACTACCAGCCGTGCTGCCTGAGCCACAAATTGTAGTTCCAATGGAGTGGGACCGAGGTGGAGAAAGCATGGGCCTGCTTAATTTACAGCTCATGCCACATTTTGTCCGAAGTAAGCAAGCAAGCACATATGTGTGACAACTGTTGGTCTGCTTCCATGAAGGCTATTTATGGCTCAACAAACCATATTCTGTCTATGTCGAGCTCATTTTGTCGATAACAGGTCTCCCGTGTCAAGGACACGACCCTACACCATATCTGGACATGAACAGAGATACGACGAAAATGAAGGAAAAGTACATCCTAGTATTTTGTGCCATTACCAGCCGTTGGATGTCCCAGTATTTTTCTATGGCATGAAATACTAGAACCTCTGGGAGGATAAGGAAGACAATATTTGACAGAAATACAATAACATAGAATTATTTCTACATGCAGAGGTGGTCAGAGAAGTAATAAAACACCAGCATAGACTGCGGGCTGCGACAGTCCAAAAGTATGCATCTTTCATAAGCTTCTAGGTTGGTGTCAACAATATTATCCTAGAGCCGCGGTAGGACCCAGAGAAGCAAGCATAGCCGACGCCTTTTATGATTACTCACTGATATGTGGAAGAGGCCATCTAGGAGTGGCCTGCGGAATGGCACGTCTCGGTCGACATAGAAATGGACCAAGGAGATAACCAAGGAAATGGCCAAGATGATGACCAAGGGAATGATTGGGGCGACGCGCAGGGAAACTAGTCACATGACACAGGCGACAACGATGATGACAGAGATCAGGGTTTGGATCAAGATGATGCAGAACACACACCCAATGACAAGGATGTGTAGAACCTACACAGAGAGCAGGAGAAGGAACAACCTTAGTCATAACATAAGAAGTGCAAAGCCGATAAAACAACTAACACAGTCAGCCTAGATGAGGAAGACATGAGCTTTCTTTCCGAAGAAATCATAGAGGTTGCACAGTCCAGTCTTAAAGGTATAGATAGAAATCAGATGCGACTGACCAACAAACTGGAAAAGGATATCGATGTGATCACTGAGGCCATTAATGAGGTGCAACACACAGTCAAAGCCAAGACTTACAGCATGGATCCTAATGATGCATTAGTAACACCACTGGTGTTTCCACCAGTGAAGATAGAAGTCCAATCGCGAGCAACGGAGACAAGGACACAAGATTATGATGATGTTGTCCATGAGTTTGGGACACTATCTATAGATTTATCTAAACTTGCATTGGGAGAAGTATATGCTATTCAGCATGTGGCCATGATCGAAATAAGGATTCGAGAGAATTATCTTGCATACCAGGTTACAAAGCAAGCAAGGAAGGTGAAAAGCTGCAAGGACCTCCTTTGCAAAAAGGAGCAAGAGATCAAAGCGCGCAAACCAAGCAGTCTTGCCCTAGCTAAAGCCATAAAATATGTGGTCACATGGTTCCCTCTGGAAGAAGGCCAGGAAAATGCAGATGTAGTTGCAAAGGTATCCCAAATGTCCAGGATTGACACATACCTAAGGAAACAGGTCGAAGGGCTTAAAGCACAAAAAATACCAAGTACACCTCCTGAGGTGATTGAAGAGCACATGAAAACAACATATGAGGCTGTTGACAGAATCAAAGCAGGAGAGAATCTCTCTACAAAAGTGATAGACACAGTTTCAATGACTTGGGAACTGTTCCTGGAAGATGAGACAGCGGAAAATTTCGCAGAGGAAGCGCGTTAGGCTGAGCAAAAAATAACCGTGGTTAAGGTAGGAATGAAGAAGCTACCAATCAAAGAAAAGATAGCAAAGGTCGCCGAATTGAAGCAACTTGTCAAAACTCTACACGATAAGGAGCATAACATAAATGATGAGGTGACAATGCACCAATTGGAGGAAGAAAGAGTTACAGGGCTCATTCAACCTGTACAACAGAAGCTCTAGAAAATAATTCAGTCGCTGGAAGAAGTACCGTCGAAACATATCAGTTCTGACTGTGTGGAACAATTGGAGAAGCAAGCAAAGGAGGTTCGAGAGGAAGTGTCCTAGGTGCAAGGCATATTGAAGGAATTTCAGGACAAGGTTGGTCCTGTGGCACAACCAATGACAGAACCATGAAGCCTACTCAGTGGCTTGGGAGGAGCCACATGTGAGTGTTTGGGGCTTGTTGGGCTAGGAAATAGCACAAGGAAGAAATCGAAGCACAAGCGCAAGAGGAAAAGCAGGTGCACGACAGAGTAAAAGTAGGTAACGGACGAAAAGGAAGCGCATAACAGAGAAATCTGCGACAAGGAATGGTGCGACGAAGGAAAAGCGGACCCAGAGTCAGTGGAAGATTGGTAGGTAGAAGAGTAAAGGATGGAAAGCGACAAGTCAAGAAGACAGTAGGAGTTCAATTCAACGGAAGACTAAAGGATGTTTTTTGCGGATAGTTATGGCCTATGATAAATGTAATAAAGGACGATTTTGTGGCTAGTATGGCATGTAATAAATGTATGAAATAATATTTTGTGGCTACTTATGACTGTAATAACTGAGTTGTACTCAGTCAACCCTGTGCGGTCTTGTAATATCTATAAATAAGAGGAACCTGTTCTGTATAAGGTTTTAGTTAGTTCAGTCAGTAAGTTGGTTTTGTTGGTAATACTAAAAGTATTTTGAGGGGATCAGAGAGAATTATGATAGTAGAAGGATGTTGAGGTGCGGATTTGCAGCTGTCTGCGTAGACCATTTTGTAAGAGTCAATCTGCAACTGAGTGTGCAGATAGTGTAGTAGAAGAGTCGATCCAGGCTGTGTGCAGATCAATAGGAGTAGTAGAATAAAATCGTAAAAATAGAGAGCATGAGAGCAAGAAGAGTCTAAGCTAAAAATACATATCTCAAAATAGTATGCAAGTCGTAGACTACAAGGTGCCATATATTTCTCATGCCAGATGAAGTGCACCTTGGTAGTTTTTACCCAGATGGGTTTCCACGTTATTTCTTGTGTCGTGTAAATGTTGAATGTTTAAAAGTTAATGTTGAATGTTTGATTATCTTGCATTATTTATGGTTATTCCTTGAATGAATGTCGCAATACTGATAAAATAAGTGAATGAATGAATGACTAAAGCATCGTCGAAGCATCTTGTATTATTTCATGTTTAAAGTTGTTAAGTTGTAATACTATCACGCCATTGTCATTTAATATTAAGGAATCATCTGCGTCGCACCATTGCACCAGTTGTTAAGTTTTCAAGGATAAGTTTGTGTCGCATTGTTGTGCCGCTATCAAATAGTAAAAGACTCCATCCTTTAGATGCTATCGAGCACCTTGGTTGCGCGCCAAGGGATTGTAATCCCTCGCCGACTTTGGAAACATGGTTCTAGCAGTTACACATTAAGATATCTCGGGTGAGACTATGCTTGCCTCGCAGGTGTTTCTAGCTAAGATTTATCTGTCAGGACGATGTCTTTGGGTGTTTTGTTGGTTTTGTGGGTCTGTTGAACTTGGGTCATGAGAGTGGTCAGAAGTAGGCCAACAATGGTCAAAGATATGGGCCATTTAACCATGGATTTTTCTACACTAACAATGTATGAAGTACATGCTCTTTAGAATGTTGTAGTAGCAGAAATGAAGAATATAGAGCATGCGTTGGTAAATCATGTAAATTCATCGCACAAATCTATTAATAAAATGAAGAAAAAAATACAAGAAGCATATCGAAAAGCAAATATGTCACAGGATGATAGACATCGATTGGATACAACTGCTACACTGGCTTGTAACAATTTTACCGATGAAGGAATCACGCCTAAGATATTTTCATAAGCCAAAGTATTTTTACTTGGAAAAGTTGCAGAGAACCACCGCAAGAGGGTCACAAAGTTGGAATTACAAGTAAAACCCAGAACACTTCCAGAGGTAATGGAAGAAAGAATAAAAGCAGCAGCTGAGGTTGCAACGAGGATATAATAAGCAGAGGCACTTTGTGCCAAGGTGGTCGAGCAAGTTTCTCAGTCATGGGAAGCTTTGATAAACGATGAACAAATAGAATAAGTAACATAACCGTTGCGTACTGTCGAGGCAGAGGTTAACCAACTGGAAAATGAAGTAAAGAAGCTGTTGATAGTAGAGAAGATGGCCAAGACTTTCAACATGAAGAAACTACAACAATAGGTCTCAAAACTATGAACACAACAACAAAAGAGAACTGACAGGGTCACAAAGTAACAATAAAAGGCATAAAAAGTTACAGGTATCATTCAACCTGTATATGAAAAAGTGCGACAAGTTTTGGGGTCAACGTGACTTACAACTTAAAAACACCTTAGTTCCGAACTTTTGGAAAACTTGAAGAAGTCAGAAGTAGAAGTGTGACAGGAGACTGAACAAGTAGTGGAAATATTTCAGGATTTTCAAAGTAAGGTCGCAATTACTGAACTTTCATACTGATGTGGCTCTGGGCAAGCCACATGTGAGTATTGGGTGCCTGTTGGCCCTAGGAAAATTTTGTAATATCCTGATTTTGACCCCTATTGCATTAAAATGGCACATGATGTAAATATCATTATTAAATCACGGTGAGGAACTCAAGGCCAAGTCCCTTCCATTGATTTAGCATTTATTGTATCGATAATTAAAAATCAATACCTATGGTGCTCGTGCTATCCAAGCACAATATAAATTGAGACATAATGTAAATGTGCAATTTAATAAAATACCCACAACTAGCTATGCAATGCAGCAAGAGATGGGGGCATGATTTCACAAGGAATAGGGGAGGGATTATTCAAACCCTTGATCCAATAGTGTTAATCCAAATGTCAATGAGAGAACCCATAAAACTCTCAACTATCCATTTTGTCTTATGCACCTAATCATTTAATTCTTCCAGAAATTGGTTTAGGTAGTTAATGCATTGGGAATGAAGAGGGATGGCAATCAATTTCGTATTGGGGGAATCCATCAATTTGGGAAAATGGTATTTTTCTTATGGGATAAGAAAACTCCAAGAAATTGGTGCCCAAACCATTCCTCACCCATGCATTTCTCTTCCTCATGCAACTGGAGATAGTTGGGGCATTTTCTCTCACAATTTTATGCAATTTACTTCAGTTTTCCATGGTTGGAAACCCATTTTCATATTGCACAGTGGCTGGGAAGAGAGGTTCATGATTTGGGGGTTTATGGAGGTTGGTTCCGTCCTTGAAAATCCCATAAACATTTTTTGAAATCGAATTTTCTCTCCCATGGTTGATTCCCCCACCACCATTTTGTTTTTGGTTGCTAAGATGTTTTTCTTCATACCCAGCACTTGTGTTTGCTGTTATGTGCATCCTTGTTTTGTTTTGAACTGTTTAGGAGTGGAAAACGCCCAAAATTGGCTTGATAAACCTAGTGAAGAGAGGAACCTCACAAAAGGATCAAGAAGGGCTGGCTATTCTTCTATGCACACCTGAGAGAACACTGGAAGGGAAGGTATGGCCCAAGGGACTATGTAGCAGTGAAGGGAATACTTCCTTGTTTTGGGTGTGTAGGTATTGTGGAGGCCAAGCTAGATAGATATTATGTAGGTGTCCATAGCTCTGTGGTTGAGCTCACTAGCTTAGTGATTCTTCCTTTCCACTCCCTTCGCAGCCTAATAAACTCAACTGTAGATTGGCTTGGCTGAACCTTGGTGTGTATTTGGATATGCGTGAGCCTCTTGTTCCCCTTTTCCTTGTGGAAATCATGCCCAGCTTGAGGGTGGAAGTTGTGTTGAGATATTGAGGAGCACAACTTGCCTATGGTTGGGTGGAACATTGCAGCGACATAGCTAGTTGCGGGACAACTCATTTTCAAGATAAGTGCTCTCTTGTATTAACGCTGCAATGTATTGTTTCAAAAATTTGCTTATGAACATATTGAATGTATTGAATGAGATTTGCTTCCGCTGTATATTATTGCATTATGCATCTGCATATATTTTTATTTTCAATGCATTTTTTGTTTATGTTCATGGGGATAGATGCCCGGTGATGGAAATGCAGTAGTCATGTCCTCTCCATCATGCTAGATGGGAAGGGACGTGACAAATTTAGACATAATTATGTCAGAATTTTGTTTAGGAAAATAAAGATTCAGGTTGCAAGACAAGCATGAGTTGCGATGGGAGCAACCGTGCTAGAAGAAGAATAAAGCAGTCGAAAAGCAGAGTTCAACTAATTTTGGAAAGAGTTAGTTAGACTAAAAGCTTGCTTTTAGTAATAAATATAGATTGTATTTTTGGGTCGATAATACCTATTTTTAGATGTAACTGAATGTATTGAAATAGAAAGACAACTTGCCAACTGACAGTTGTGAGTTAGTTAATGATTGGATCAATATTTGTAAAAGCTTATAAAAGCATGAACCCAAGCTGTGTATGGGTTGATCAAGCGATCAAAGATTAATGATAGGTATTCGAAGAGAGGAATAGGCTTGATTCGGGTTGTGTGTGGATCAACGATTCAGAGAAAAAGAGAAGAAATACATAAGAGAAAACTAGAGAGCATGAGATGAGAAAAATATGTACGAATTGTAAAGAATCTAAAGAAGAGTCTTCAAGCTGAGTGCGCATACCAAAGGTTCTAACCTATTTCTCATGCCAGATGAAGAGCACCTTTGTGGTTTTTCCCGGATGGGTTTTCATGTTACATCTTGTCTCCGTGTGTTTAATGTGTGTTTTGTGTTGAATTTCTATTTGAAATAGATGAACTTATCTGAATGTGTCGCACATGCTTAATGGTGAACAAAATTATATTTGTGTCACATATTGAATATATGTTAATGCTTCATGATTAATGCTATTATTTATGTCGACGGATCAATGGATGGTTATCCTGAATGAATAGATAAGAACAAAGGTTGAATTATGGTTTCGGTCGAGTGAATTGGTCTTTCTGCAAGGAATAAATCCCCAATATAACTGCAGAAACCTGGTTCTGGTAGTTCCCAATAGATACCTCGGGTGAGACTTCATTTGCGTCACAGGTGTTGTCGACAGAGTCCTGCTCTATCAGACATATATCTTCTTATTTGTTGATGAACGAGGAATCTAAACTTGGGTCGACCGAAAGTATGCCAACACAATCTTTCCTGTAAAGGTGTTAAAAGTGACATAGAATCAAGTTTTTGATTTCTACGAATTTGCAATGGGCTTGCAAAGAATGGTATATTTCCATTAGAAATTAGATTCTTACAATATTTGAATATTTGCTGACAACTTTTGCTTATTATAGAATGCACATGATTTGTTGAACATGGTAGATTTGACAAAGTAGAAATCTTAATACCACACGTCTTTTTCAAAGTGTAGACGCTGATACACTGTACATGCATGGATGGGTATATCTTGAATTGATTCCAAGTATTTTTCAATAGCATTCATCACATTATCATGATCTTTTTGCTATTGGGATAGAGTCAAGCTTTTCTTTCTTATGACTTGCTTCAAATGATGCAGCCTTTTCAACTTTGAGCCTATGATAAAGTTGTCTATTTGTTGTTGAATTGGAATTGAATTTTGTTTTCTTATGGCTTGTTTAAGACAATGAAGCCTTTTTGGCATGTTCTTTATGGTGCTATGGAATTTGGAAGAATGAAATGAATCAAATGTTTTTTTAGAAGGTAGAGTATGTGTTCCTTTCCTTCTAAGTTTCCTTTGCTTCTTTATTGGAATTGGGTTTCTTTTTCTTTTGAGTTTTTTTGTAATACTGACTGTAGTTAAAATTTCCAGATATTCAATTCCATTTCGTGTTTCAAACCCATGGAAAACCAATTGTAAGGTATTTGAATTGGAAAATGTTCCCACTTTGCACAAGCAAGAGAAAATGGAATGCGGAGAGTGGTTATTGTAAAGGTCCTCATTATTATGTAAAATAATTGATGGTTGGTAGTGGCTATGTCTATGGAAAATACATGAATGCAATAGATAAATGATATTTGAAGAGGGATCATATGGGATAAAATCTATAGAAATGGCACATGTTTCGGGAGTCCATATGCATATCCTAACATGAAGCATTTCACATAACCATTACAAAGTCACCCCCTTCTATGTTGCCTTCAACATAAACCATTAATAATTTAATAATGTAAGCTTGCCAATTTACAATTGAGCAAATGTCTTGAAGAATGGTTTTAGAGAGATATTTTCTCAATACATTTATCACTCCCATGTCATTTCCAACATAGCAATTGAAGAAGGTTTGTGCGATTGTCTTTCTCAAGGAAATGACATCAACTGACAGTGAAAAATTGCAAATGGATTCAAACAACAAATCATGGCAATCTCCAAGAAGGAAATCACACAAGAAAAGACCTTGTTTCAAAAGCGTTTCTGTAGGTGGTGGCATACACAGATCAATTGTCGATATACTATTTGGGGATATACATGAGGCATTTGAGATTCTTCGATTCAACATAGTTCTAATTGAGTGATAGGATAATATTGGATAAAAGTGTCCCGGAAATGGATTGGTATCCTGAAATAGAAAATGGTATTCATATTGTTTTTTTTCCATAGTTGAAATGTAAGTATTGTTTTATTTTTCAAATGACCAAATTGAAACTGGAAAAGACAACCATTTTGAAAACCATTTAATATAGAAAATTGTCCCCATAAACCAATTTCACCATTTGTATTTGACAAAGACATCGAAATGCTCATTCTTTGTAGGTATGTATTAACATCACTCACATTGTGTAGGTTGTTGGCTATATGTTATATTATTTGCATGTGTGTGGGAGGTGCATCGGTTAGTGGTGTGACTGACTATTCATGTCGGCATCTTGATGGAAACATGCCAGTAGGTTGTTTCCATTCGAAAATCGTTAGGTCATTTCTAATGCGATTGCAACGAGCCCGAATTTTTGGGCTGTTTTTGGCTATTTTTTGGGAATTTTCTAAAATATGTAATTTAATCCCAATTAAGGGATTGGGGTCTATTTTCTAAACCAGGTTAACAGATTAGGGTATTGGATGTTGCAGAATACCTATAATGTATTGTGAGTTATTCATAATGATAATGAGAAAATAGAGTGTGTGGCTCTAGGGTTAGTTGCTTTTCCCGGTTAAGGGTTTCTAGGGTAAATCTATGTGTTTTATGTGTGAATGTTGTGGTGTAATCTTTGTTTTGATTAAATAATCTGTATGCTTTGCTTCTGTGCACAGGTTTAAAACTTACATGCTTTGCAAGAATTAAAAACTTAGCTCCGTTGTCATAGACATAAAAACTAGTAGATCTCCATTTCCCAAGCTATTTGTAAAATGGTTGACTATTCCTTCTATTATTTCAAGTGAACTGTACTGGAAATGGAGCAAAACAACCAAGGAATCAAACTAGCAATCTCTTAAATGATCGAAACAAGTGAAAGGATGCAAGTGCATTGCCAATTTCTTGAAAGTTTGCTTCACTTATTGTGAAAACATTTTGTGTCATTGGAAATTTGGTTCATGAAGTGGCATTGTTACTTCCATTTTTGTCATATCGCAACCCAGGAAAAAAGAAACAATAGTCAATTTGCAAAAAAGGAAAATCGATTCATAAAAGGAAAATGAAGTAGTGTTATTGTCCACACTGATCTTGCATTCCTAGATCCAGAGTTTAAGAAATGCACTTGCAATAAGGGAAACCTGATCAAATGATTATTATACGAAGAACAAGTAAAAAAATCTAAAATACGAACATATGCATATAAGACCTAACATGTCTTTTTTTTCTTTTCTTTTTAATTTACTATCAAGCAAGGAGGCACAACGAAGGCACATCTAAAAGCCAAAGGCACTATGCAATTCAAAGGTGATAAACATTGCCAAAATAGATTGCTTGTAAAAATATACTAATCAATGTCCTATACAAGAGAAAATACTTTTTGCATCAAGAGAAAAAGGAAGACAATGTTTGAGGGAACTAAAATGCATTCACGACCATCGCCACATGCGTGAATCTTTATAAATTGACAGTATGCCCATTGTGCATCAGAATTTATGAAACCTAAACCATGGCACGATGGAAATGAATCACCAACACATCATAGAAGTTATTTACTTTCGTTTCAAAGGAAGAAAAAATAAAAAAATGCTATTTCTCTTGCTCTTATCAAGGCACATGATTTTTTTTGCAAACAAGACAAAAAAAACAAGTGAATTCGATATTTGAGTTCTATTACATGTAGCTATCTTGCAAATTCCTGGTTAATTGTGAAATGACACCGCCTTTTTTTCCTTGTCATAATTGAGTTTGGAAACAGAAACTTTAGTAGGGTACTATTCAAACCCTAGAAAAAGGCAGTGGCTTCTAGAAGGCAATGGACAATCTATATGAAGTGTTGCAATAGAACAAAAAAGACTATTGTATCACAAAATTACAAGAAGGTCTTCTTTGTTTGTTCAAGGACATCTCTTCCAAAATATTTCAATGGAAAATATGCATGGGTGATTTCCAATATTGGCTTTAGGCAATAATGGAAAAGAACATAAAGACGAAGAACTCCAAAGTAATTGCAATAACAACATATAATATATGGGAACATATCAAGCATTTGTTCCTCAATAGAATCCAATAGCCCGTTAGTGAACCGATCTGCAAAGGATGACATATTATGTAATTGGCCATATGAAGAACTAGAAATATCAAGCACTGGGAAATATAAAAAAATTAATGAGGAAGCAAAATTGCCATTGGAACTATTTCTAATAATAGGAGCATTAATGCATTGTGAAGATAACATGTTGTTATTGCATCTAGATTATGCTAGTAGCCATGACAGTTTGAATCAAGACTTGCAACAAAAATAATTGAACACTAGTGGTGCCTAGGCAACGTATTTCGATGGCCAATAATTTGATAAATGAAAGATTCAACATGTGGCCATTGGACAAACAAGTTTTGCAGGTATTTGCAAATATGCTAACAACAAAAGTATATCAATTGAAACTTGTTATGATGAAACTATAGAAATTATGAGTAACAAATCCATAATTACCACTTCACTAAGCCTCTTTAATATAGACATTTACCATGCTATAAAGAAGAATCAACATATATCATAGACTTCTTACTTTGGTTGGCAGCTGGTTTTGTAGGTATCTACAAATTTGTCAATATCAAGGCTAGAGCAATTGAAACCTGCTTTGACAAAACTATAGGAACTATGGATAACAAGGCCATAGCCATCAATTTAGATATCTATCATGCCACGAAGAATAATGGCCATATACCCTAGACTTCTTAATTTGTTCAGAAGCCTTAATTTCCCAGCCCCTAAGAAAAAAACATAAACCTTGTTTCCTACTTGTATCAAGACTTCAAAGTTTTTGACAGGTTTGCTTCAAAGAACCAAGAGTGGAATTGGTTTAGACGATGCTATGACCATACTATTAGAGGTCATGTGACTATAATAATCTTTATTTTACTATTTGAAAGTGGTTCTCTTTGATATTACATACAACAACCACAAATCTTGTTGAAGAGAAAAGCAAAGTGGTGCATATGCATAGAAACCCAGTGTTAGTATCCATGGTAAACTAGATCCTCTGCCAATCTGTGCACATTTTGATTGCTTGATTTCATTTTTTTTAGTCTATTTATCCCACTTGCAAGTTTTGAAAAAATTGTCCTTTTGCAGGCTATTACATATTCCTTTTTAATCGATGCTCTCTTACCCAGATGCAGGTGACAGGGATGCCAATGTGGTCAAGGAGGGCGATGACAGGACATGCTTGTCATCAGCCTGACGTCACCTCTCCTCTCTCCCTCATGGATGTGGTCATTAACTATGCTCTGGAACGTGGCTGTCTACCAGAAGTCTGAAAGGACGTCATCATCACCTTGCTGTAGATGAAATTCAATGCGCCACCCTGGTTCATGGGTTTTGCGCCTCCCATTTTAATCCTTGGTCTCGTCTCCCTTCGATTTAGTTGCTCTGTGAGCTCTTGCTGCTCCGCGCTTTGCATGCTCATGTTCACTCGACTCTCTATCCATCCGCCCCCAGCCTTGTTTTTCTCACCATTCCCTGACACTCTGATATGTCAAGAAGGAAATGAGGCATCCCTTTTCGTGGCCACACTGAAAGAGGCACCCCGTCTTAGTGACCAATTCTGCTCACTACACAGGAAAGTGGTGAAGGTTTTGATGTTGAAAATCCAAACGCAGTTTTCCAAATGGTGAACGACTGGGAAGATGAAATTTTTGGTGCTACCAATGTCGTAGGTCGCACGTTGGACCAAAGAAGGCACCATTGGGTTTTCAAGAATCTACTCATCAGGCTCATTCTTCGTTTCAACTCCTAACCCCTCGCTCCTGCACCTCCTACCATTCCTGCTCCTCCAGCACCCATTATTCCTCAAGCACTCCTACCTCCTACATTTTCCCCCACCGACTCCACACTTTTCCCTATGTCAACCTCAACAACTCCATCTTCCACCCTCTCCCCGACAGTCCCCATGGATTGTGAACCCCCTCCACCCCCCCGCTAGGCCACACAAAATCTCTTTCAACTGGGAAAAGCACCACTAAGCCCGCCATTGCCAAAACAACTGCCCCACAGCCTGTGAAACAACCACCCACAGGTGACGAAGATGAGGACGACTCTAGCGAAAACGAAGAACCCAACTCTTCCAATGATGACATGTTGGATGCCATGAAAAGCACCACTGAACGTCGGACGCCAAGTTCCTCTGGATTTGGTTTCCCCATCGTTGAGGAACCATATCGCAAGCTCTAGCCAGGTTTTTGTTATGTTTCTTTTGTGTATCTCAGGAAAATTATGGGATGTCTGAGGCCTAAACTCTGCCTGTCAGTTTTTTCCAGAAACTTTATGTCTCACTTTTTACAGTCACTCTTTTTTTGGATCTGTTTTTTCTTTAGCAAGCCTGGGTCCAGTTCTTTTTTTATGGACCTATTTTCCCTCTTGGAGGGAGGGTCCGACTTGCTTCTCTGAATGGTTCCACCTGCCAGTTCTTCTGGGCAAGTTTGCATCTCTATATTGTAATATTTTTTGTAACACTACCACTTTACTTCAATAGAATAGTCCTCTAATTTACAAAAAAAAAAATCGCCGTTCTCTTCTATGCACACACATAATGAAGGGAAACACGTTTCTTTACAGTCAAATATCAATGATTCATTTGATACAACATTACATATATTGTATAATTGCATGGCACAAATGAAATCACACATGAAACTATGAAGTTGCAAGGCAATATCCCATTGAAAAAGAGATTTCAAATATTGCATATCCTGATAAAATACTAAATTTGGTAGAAAATATATTCATTTCGTTAACAAACTAAGTGACACAACAAACCATGTTCTCAATGAGAAATATAGGATAAGGGAAAATATAACAGTTGAATTTGGAATAAGAAATTACACACCAAGTAAAAAACATAGCCTTTTGGAAAATCTTTGTAACTTCAATGGCTAGATCGAGGAACATGGGACATACGCCATCAAAATATAGGATGTAATTCACCTAACCCAACTACTTGGCTTGAATTCAATCTACACAATGTTATTTTCATCTAGACATGGCAAATGATTATGGTCCCCAAGATCTACCAAACATGAAAAATAAAATAATTACAACATTCATAGCAAAATCCATTTGAATATATATTGAAATACTAAAACCATCTTGGGAATGAAATTAATAGAATTTATGAAAGGAAATAGATTAAATGTTACACAAGAAAAAAAACATATCTTTCTCATAGTCAAGCAAGCAACAAAGTTTAGAATCTATATCGACATCATTTGATGTTGAATGGTTTTCTATTGTATATAGATCAAGTTTTCATATGTAAAGGCTTAAATAGCCACAACCTAATCGAACAGATATGGTTTAGAGGACTTGGTAGACATTTTGGCAGAATAAGCCATCATTTGGACAAAAAATGGTATTGACTTTGTATTGGAATTGCTTTCTATTGAAGGAGGAAAAGGTGCTTTATTGTTGTGGACAGTTTTTCACAGTGGCACATTCCATCCTATGCAAAATGACTAACGATGCCAATAAGGCCACTCATTTTCTCTCTCAACATAATTGTACAATTACATCATCCAAATGCCAAAGTAAAAGAGAAGTGAAACTAAAGCTATTGGGTAGATGTTTAATATTTCAAATATATTTCTCTGTTTGATGGGACCTCATTAAATGAACTCCTTCAACAAACATAGCAACACAATATAATATGAAAACAATTTCAACTTGTAGAGCACTACTGCAACTATCCTTTCCCCCTTGAAACACTCCAAAATTATGCTCTCGAATGAACGAAGATGCACCTAAATGTACATAAATATATTCCAAGCCAAGATAAACAATCTAATGACTAAATTCCTTTCTAGAAACTACAGAATATCTCATGCATACTTGAATGGAAGAAAGGATTCTGAATGCTTTTGTGATAGGTCCAACAATCGACAAGCTGACATAGAACTTAGCGACAACAAAGGATAAAATCACTGGATATCCTGAATGCATAGGTACTACATTGTCTAAATCCAAGAAAAGAAAAATCCTTTAGCTCTAGAACCCATCCATTGCTTTATTGATGAAATCAACGTAATTTGATATCGATACTTGCAAAATTATTGACATAGATTTTGCTTCAAATGAGCCATTGCACAACACCACACCGCATATTGAATCAATGAAAATCTAGTATAAAAGCACAACAATTGCAGTTGCAGTCTACATGTGTGTGTGTAAACATCTAAATCAACGAAGACAAATAACAATGATATAGGCACACATGAACATCGATATAAAATAACAATAAAAACATAATTTCCCACCACAATAAGATAAATCCAATCGAAATTCTGCAAACAACAGTCAATTTGAGACAGATTCTAGAATAGATGCAAAGACACAACATCTCAACCATTGACCCATATATAAAATTTCAGAACCATATAAAAAATTTCAATACATCATGGCATATTAACCACACATTTGATTATCAAAAAACCGAACGACATATAGACGCATATCAATATTGATATCAAGTCACAACAAGAGGAAACTTTTTCGGCACAAAATTCTGGCAACAATGGGCAGGTCGAGACGATTTGGTAGTGAAACATCGACGAGATCATTGTCTTCAAATACAAGAACCAGGCATGCCCAAAATAGAGAACACCAACACAAAAGTTTTGCAACATAACATAAAAAATTCAATGAGAATGCCTGTCAACAATCACCCAAATGAACAATATCTGGTCAATGCACAGACCAAAATAATTTTCTTGCCAACATAAGCATCCATATCCCCAATCACACCTTTGGTTATTTCTAAACTAGGGGGGAACCCGCATAAACCCTTCCAACTCAGGGCATCCAACCTACCTAAAGTTGGAAATAAGGAAAAACACTACTATTTGAGACTTCACAAAACTAGTCTAGACACCACAAACCAACAAATGTGCTTGGACAGGCCTCCAACTCACCTACCCCATGGCCTCAACTTCAAAGCTAATAATAAATAAATGGATGGAGGCACATTCCCTATAGAAAACAATAAAAACCATTTACAATTGCATACCATCCACTGCATAAGCATGATAGGCATAGGATGACACCCCTGATACCTCTCACATCAACAACATGCAGTCCCAAACACTAGCAACAACACTAGCATATGAAGACATAATTCATGTTGGCAGAAAACCTTAACGTCGAATGTTTCGCATAAATCCTTCCAATTCAGGTCATCCATCCTACTAAAAGCTGGAAACAAAGAAAACCGCTTCTATTTGAGACTCACAAAACCCATCCAGCATTCCTTCAACATGAAACAATGATGCACGCTCCCAAACATTAGCAACAACATTAGACCTTGAGCAAATATTTCATCTCGACAAAAAATCCTAACCTTGCAAACATTGCATTATCACACAAAAATTAATTTTGCGTGGAAACTAAGAGGACCTCGCGGTCATTATATGATCCCTTAGGGACATAACACCATCTCAATCAGAGAGAACCAATGTGAACCATTGCAATTAATTACATGCAACCACCTAGCTAAAGGCCTCTAATTCAAACCCCACAAAACCAAGAAAACATTACTTGAAGAAAAAATACCAATTTGAACAAAACAATGCTCCATACCCCATAGTCAAACCCTAAGTCCAAATTCAGACCATATCTAGAATGGCATTACAATTTCCACTTCACAACTCTGAATGAATACACAACATATTGGAACCTACCTCATGTTCCCACAAACTCGCTGCAGTTTTACCCCCGCACCAAGCTCCGAATAAAGCGTCATAACCAATTCTTCTATTCTATATACCCTGCTACATACAACCACACAACATAAGACCAACTGCGAAAAAAGATCACAAATCAACCCACAATAGGTTTGAGCATACCTCACTGCACATCCTTTCCTGAGCCAAGTTCTGATTACACCGCCTCACATACTTCCTCAGTTCTTTATACCAAAAAAGGTGGAACAAATGATGCACACCCTAATTCCCCTCCACTGGCAACCCTAAACCCTAGCTTCAAAATCAAACAATAGACTTCAACTCCTCCAAGCTCATGAAAACATTACGAAAACTAAAATGAAAATGGAATAAAAATCCCATGATTTTGTATAGACCTACATTGCAATTCTTCTATTCTATATACCCTGCTACATACAACCACACAACATAAGACCAACTGCGAAAAAAGATCACAAATCAACCCACAATAGGTTTGAGCATACCTCACTGCACATCCTTTCCTGAGCCAAGTTCTGATTACACTGCCTCACATACTTCCTCAATTCTTTATACCAAAAACGGTGGAACAAATGATGCACACCCTAATTCCCCTCTACTGGCAACCCTAAACCCTAGCTTCAAAATCAAACACTAGACTTCAACTCCTCCAAGCTCATGAAAACATTACGAAAACTAAAATGAAAATGGAATAAAAATCCCATGATTTTGTATAGACCTACATTGAAACCCCCTAATGTTAGACAAACAACTGCAAGGCGACCATCCTTTGAATGTGCGAGGGCATGCAAACAAATACAAAAGCACAATGCATTAAGCAAAACCTAGGCCAGTCTGTACCTACAATATTGAATGCACAAGGTGCTAGGCTAGGCCTCTAGCCTTCCTGCCCCATGGCCTCAACTCCAAATGCAAGAACAAATTAATGGATTGAGTCTGCAGACAATAAAACCCATTTATAGTTGTGTATCATCCACAATGCCAATGGGAGAGATGCTAGATGACACCCCCTAATACCTCTCACATCAACAACACACACTCCGAAACATTAGCAACAACATTAGCTCCCAAACAAATATTTCATCCTGTTGGAAAATCCTAACCTCCCAAACATTGCATTATCCCCCAAAAATTAAATTCGTGCAGAAACTAATAGGACCTCATGATCGCTATATGACCCCTTCAGGACATAAAAAGGTATGTTTACATGATAGTAAAACGATTTTTTGTTGTTAATTGATGAAGATTTTGAGCTTGCTTTCTTTATCTTTATGAAGTAAATGAATTATTTGTTGTTCACTTGGTATTTTCATCTCTTAATGTTTTTCAATGGGGATGGTATTGGTTTCCATTATTTCTAGTGTATAATTTTGAATATTGGTTTTCATCATTTCAAATGTAATGTTGAATTTTTGTATTTTTTAGGAATTTTATTTAAGGTAAGTTAACTTTGAATAGTTAAGATAGTTGTCGTAACATCTTATATTTTGATTTTCAATAATTAAAATCCTAAATATGATTTATCTTACTATTAATTTGATTATCATCATTTGGATTTGGTTGGACTATTTACGACTACAATGAGGTGAACACTTGAACCTATACATGAATAGTATATTAATTTTACTATTTCATGTTATTAATGGTGATGAATATGTGATTTCATTTGAGCATGCAAGGTAATCTGGAACATGGTAGATGGATACTAGTTCAATTTATATTGTGGATATTAAACTAATACAACACTTAATGTAAAATAACCTATGTGCTTATTTACATGTCATTTAATGATATAGATTATTACCTATAACAAATATATGTGTTATTGCATAGGAGATATGTTGTTAGTGGGATGACTTACATATGGATAAGCTAGGGGATAGTCAAACTCTTGTAGAGTTAAGGTACCCTAGATTTCCATAAATGTCAGAAGGATAATTATATGATATTAGTTTTCTTATGGATTGCATTATGATTAATAAGCATTTCTTTGATTTGTGGTTGAGTGTGAGTTATGACATGACCCATAACTTGCCTAGAGAAGTTGTTCAATAAGGAGACTCTAAGAACTATGATTGCATAGTATCGTTGATGAAGGTCATTGAACTTAGTGATATTAGGGGGTGGAGGCATTTCCCATTGTTTATCCTCCGAAACTCAGAATCATGGGCGGATTGTGTTGAGCACTCTTACCTATATGTATGGTGGCGACTATCAGTTTCTTGTTGAGGAATTTTTTTGATGTAGTTGATAGTTATTTTTACTAGTTCTAACTATAGATAGGTCAATATAGCCAATTCCATAGCATATTCATTAGAGGATGTAATGGAGAGGTTAGGGATGAAATTAGTGGTGACTAGGTATGCATAGTACTTGTGGATATGGATGGGACCCCGATGGGATTGGATGCTATTATTTATTATTATGAAGCTTCATGGTTGTATTCCTAGTGTATTGGATGTGTGTGTACATTTCATTTCTAATGTGTTGTTTGAATAATGACAAGTAATGAATAGTGGTAAAACTTAATTAATAACTAGTGATGAATGATGCATGTTTAATTGTTCATCTTCATGTTGAATTTTAGTGTATGAGAACTATGCATTAGGGGAATATGGATGTTAATTATTAATACCCATGCGAGAGGTGTATCCTTGCCATTTATATACACCTTGCATGAATACAATATTATGTTCGTTTAGTAAAATATTTATTTGTAGCTTGGTTGAGGTTAAAAGAATGACTAGCATGTGTGTATTTATAAACATATAATTTATGGGTTTACAAGAATTGTTGGCATGTTGGATATGTTTGAAGATTTAGTTGTATTGAATGGCTTGTTGAATACACACACACATACAATATTATGTGCATGTGTAGAAGTACATACATAATATTGATATAATTAAAATATCTTCATTGATTAATGTTAGGTAGATACGATTACATAGATTCGAGAGTAAGCTATCATATTGCATTTATTTAGTGTCATGTGAAGATTTAGCTTTGAACTGATGTGAATGATTATTTTAATATAGTTTAACCAAAAACTAAGGAAGGTGGTGGCGAAGATTTTAATAAATAGTAGAAAGAAGATAGGAAGCAGGGACAATACTGAGGGAGAATGAAGGGTTTTGAGAAACGTAAGAGTTAGAAGAAATACTACTTGTTCTTGTTCTCATGCTAATGCATCACTGTCTTTTGAGTCACGGGCACAAAGGTCCAAGAAGTCGAAGTCTTTGTTGGAGCTAGGATGTTGGAAAGGCTCCTAGTTGGCAGGGTGGTGTAATCCCACTTTGGGCAATGGGCAAGGCAACAACTCAAGGATTGCTGCAGTTGGGATTCTTCATCATTTTTGTAAGAGGCCGAATTGAATTTTAGATTATAGAGGTATTTTTTTGTGAATTTAAACTACTTATATATTGTTGTTGTATCATGTATTCTCATGCTATTTTATGCTATGTGAATAATTAATAAATTACCAGTTTTACCTAAATGATTGATCAATATACTTATCTTAGTACTGTCAAATAGCTAAACTGTCAAAAAACAAAAAAAACGAGAAAAATAAGATTTACAGTGAAAAGGAAAGAGACAAAATGGACAACTGTTAAATAATAAACTACAATTAAAGAATAATACTTGATCAAGGTTTAATGAACCTTGATGGGTATTACAGTTGCTAAAGAGTGAGTTAATCAATAGACAAGTTCATTTTTGGGGGTAATTTAAAAAAGAAGAAGTAAAACCTTGTTGTGATTTATCTCTTTTTTTTTCAAATTTGGATGATTGTTTTAAATGGACTAAAACCCCATAAAAGTAAATTTATATGATGAAAGTACCATACTAACCAAATAGAGCTATAAATTTTAATAAAATTCTTACCAAAGTTAAGGAATAATTTATTTCCAAAAAATGTTAGGAGATGAAGCTAATATTCAGATATCTAGTATCCTTCCTATAGAGCTCTCAACTAGGCTCATATGTTGCTCGTATGCGTGTGTGGGGGAGATTTTAATGGTTTTGTGGCATAACCCTTGAGGTGATTATTTCTAGATCCTTCTAGTATATTTTAGTTCCTTCTGGAATCCCCATATGTATTGTATAAAATGGGAAATACTGCCGACAATGCAACATAAGAGAGATAGAAGAAAGCATTGTAGGTTTTTTTCCGAGTAATAAAAAAATATCAAAGCTGCCATCTCCCTGTGGTTTTACTTGTGTATAACAATATTTCCAAATAAATCTTGTGCTCTACTTTTATTCCTTTTTGCTTCTGTTTTTTATATATTTTACTAACGTATGGTATCAAAACTTGAAAACTCATAGGCATAGGGTTTTCTATGAGTCAGAGCTACAACAATGGGAAGATGTTTAAGCAATTTGGATACTGAGATGTTTGACAGTGATAATTTATCCCTATGGAAGATAAAGGTGGAGGATCTATTGGTTCAAAATGACCAAGGCTTAGCCTTGAAAGGGGTTGCAAAAAAATTGAGAGACATGACAGATGCAGAATGGATAAAGCTCAATAGAAAGGTGGCTTCTAGAATTCACATTTCCCTAGAAGACTGTCTTGATCCATGTTATTGAAGAAAAATCTATAGAATCGCTTTGGGAGAAACTTGGGAAGCTGTAAGAGACTAAATAAAAAACAAATAAGGTTTTCCTTAAAAAACAAAATTTTCATCTAAGGATGAAGGAGTGTTAAACTGTGGTATATCATCTAAACAAGTTTGATACCCTAATCAATAAAATACTCTTGGTAGGTGTAAAGGTGGAGGATGAGTACATGGCGATCATTTTAATTTGTTCCCTCTCGAATACCTGGGATCATGTGGTGCTGATCATCATCAAATCATCATCAAGAACTCTAAAATTTGATGATGTGGTAGTTGATTTGTTGGGAGAAGAGTTGAGGTGAAAATTGCATTTAGATCTCTCTACCGGCCAGGCCCTTTCTATGAGAGGGAGATCTAGTGAAAGGATCCAACAAGGGAGATCACGGTCTAGATCCAAGTCTAAAGGACACAAGAAAGGGAGGTGCTATAATTGTGGGAAACCAAGGCACTCGAGGAAGGATTATTGGTATTTGAAGAAGGAAAAGAAGGACGAAAACATTAGAGAAATTTGGGGTCTAAAATGGGCCTCATAAGAAAACAAGCCATCTCGTAAAAAAAAAGATCCATTGAATTCAAGAACCAATATATTTTCAAGAAAAGAGTCAATATAAAAATCTACTTTTTAAATTCATATATTCAACTTATCTCCTTGAGGTTTTACCCAGATTTCAAGCTTAAGAACTTGTTGGATGCATAATTTAATTCCGCATCCAACAAGTTCTCTCGCTTAAAATTCGAGTAAAACCATAGGGGTATATGTTGAAAATACGAAGGAAAAACGTAGTTTTTTCCTCCTCTCCTCCAAAATTCATAAACATTATTTTATTATTATAACTAATATTTTATTATTTTCCTTAGGAGGCCCATTTTAGACCTCACTTTTTCTCTAATGATCTAGATCAACCATCAAATGAAAATAGGATAATATATTTAGACATGTAAGCCTTCTTGTCTTAGTAACAACATATCTCTATTATATGCTTGGGTTTTGGACTCAGGTGCATCTTTCCATATGTCTCTATTATGAATGGGTATAGATTGTGGGATCCTACCAACTATAATATAATTAATAGTTGAGATTTTATTTTTAATGAAAAATCCATGCAAAGGAAGGAGGTACAATAAACACTTGAGATTGTACTATTTGAAGTAGAAATGAGTGAAGATGAAAGTGAATCTTCTGATCAACATGAAGAACAACAAGCTCATAGCCACAATGTAATGTCCTTGACCATTATGACAAGACAAAAGGTTCTAAACTTTGGTTTCACAACAATTAAATAAGGTTAGGACAACTAACCATTAAATGATTAATTAAAGTTCTAATTTTTATTAACATTACTAAGGTTGTGATACCTAGTTAAAATACTTAATTAAATAATTCATCACCCTTAGTTAAATAATCTCAAAAATTAATAAACTCTATCAACATTAAATTTAAGTTCATAATCGCATTCATTGCATGAATGATGAATCTATTATCATAGTGTGATTAAGGTCCTACATTAAATTCTTATACTTCGTAAAGATTATTGAAAACATAGTTTATAATTGTTAAGTATTGTGTCATTAATTGTTTGCAAGTTTAATTAGTTTGTGATGTTGTTCGATGTGTGATTTAGTGAAGACAAACACTAAGGAAAACACCAATCAAGAAACATATGTAGGTTGTAACCTTCATCCACACCACAACCAAAACATAACAAAAGGAACAAGCTGCAATCACAACCCACAAAATCACCTCCCAATGGTTGTCCCCTACAAACATTTTCACTAATATATTTTAGATTGCATGGATGTCTCTCTCAAGCCATCAATCAATTTTACATTTAGATTACATTATCAAAACCAATATTTGAAAATAGGAGCATATCCATGCATAAAACATTTCCAATCTAACAACTGGTGCGCTCAACCTGGCACTAGGAAAACTATTGGACCAAAAGGGACATGTCTTTGTCATCCACAGATATTTTTCGACGAAACGAAAGGCGATCCTTACTTGAAACGTTGTTATGGAAATAATGGAATAGTTACAAAATCACACAAATGAACATATATTGATGAACCATAACATATGGTTGCACCCCTTCCAGTACCGTAGAGTCATATTTACAGTTTTTGAAGAAGATAAAGAAGATCAAAATGAATATCATCTCGGATTCGAATCCTACGGAGTCCACTCTTCCTATAACCAGATTATGACATACAATAATAAATCATATATATAATTCAATTCAGCCACATTTTCACATAATCATCATATTAATATGTTAAAACATAAATAAAATCATATGAGAAATACTTATCTCAAGATATGGGCAACTTGTTGCAGCACGACGACTTTCCTCCCAACCATAGACACCGTAAATCCTTCCTCTCTTAAACATGTCACCCCAAGCTGAGACCATGGATACATAGGTAGAGGAACACTTAGTATAGAAACTCTCAGAATTGCCTCTTTCGAGAACCACAATGCTTCCCACTACTACTTTCCTTTCCATCTCCACTGCCTATGGGATATGACCTAGCTCGCCAATCCCATTTCATGGCTTCCTCTGTGATATATTGGACTAGTAGAGTGATAGAATGGAAGAAAAAGGGAAAACAAATAGACTAACTCTAAGTCTCAATACACTCCCACTACTACCAACATTCCCAACATGGATAGATAGCACAAGTCACATGGTCCAAAGATCAATATTAACTTCAACAAGGAGAGGGAATATGAATTTATAGCACAAGGGGGCCAACTCTAACCCAAAGGGATCAACTCGAATTATAGAGAGGTAAGGTTTAATATTCATCATGGATAATTAAATTGAATTAGTGGAGTGGTGGCTTAGTGAAAATATTCCATTTCTCGAATTAGCACCACGAGGAGGAGTTACCAAAAACTAAGGAGTGGATCCATGAAGATCACATGGAGGGACACCAATGCATAAAGGGGGTTACAAAACATCAAGGAGGGCGAAATAGGTGAGATAAGGCATACAATAGGGTCATAAATATCATGTAAGCACAAAACTAGGATCATCAATGCATAATGTAAGAGTGGAAACTAGAAAATAGCTTACAACGCCTAAAAACTAGGAAAATGGCTCATAAATGACCAAAAACACATAAATGTGAGGGAATATATTCCCAAGTAGGGATCCTTAGGAAAGAGGGGCCCACTAAGGTGTGAAAAAGATGCAATATTAACTCCATAGTACATAAATGTTGATAATAGGGTCCGTTTCACAAGGCTTGGGTGACAAACATTTTTAATGTCACCAAGGTGCAAATATGGCTCGGGATGGACAAACTTAAGAAAACAACAAGTTATATGGTGCTAGGGATGTCCCTATTCCCCCTAATTTTTTGAAATCCATGGTCCCCCATACTCTTTTAGTTTCCTTTGCTGATCTAGTTGTTTATTTAATCAATAGTAACAACATTCAAAGATAACAAAGATGCTAGTAATAACATTAACATTAATAATAGTGCCAAAGTCCAAGGTCACATTATAAAACTATAATAATAAGTCCTTAATCATATTAATCATGCAAAAGAGCATAAGTCTTGTTACTAGGAAAAATGCACCTCTTGCAGACAAGAGTTGTTCCTCTAGTCTAAATGGTTTAGATCTAGAACAAATGAGTTACAACAGAGTTGGAAGACTTCCCCTAGAAGTGGTGGAGATATGGAATGAATCTCTTTGATGGAGTGATGTAGTTGTTTCCTATGGTGATGGCTCTTCACGGATGTACCTGCACAATCACATGAAATAATAAAACAAGATAAAAGAGCACCATAATATAATCCACTATCCTATGTCAGTGACTAAGGAATCCAACAATAAAATACATGATTACAACATAACATATTTTATGGGAAAGGAACCAAATTTGCATTAAATATGAAGAATAAGTTTACAACCTTTGCCTTAGTGTTGATATGCTCCTTCACATGCCAATTCCTTGTCCCCAAAATCTCCAACTTGATCCTTCTATGCTCACCGTATTGATTTGGCTAGAATGTCAATGCAACAACATAACTTTTCTCTCCCTCAACCATGGGGTATGAGCCTGCTTTTATAGGCCTTGGGATGATAGGGATGGTTGAGTAAATGGTGGGTGAGATGCATAGGAGATCCCAAAAGGATGGATCTCAAGTCCAAGTGGTCCTCAAGTGTAGGGATAAGGGTGCCACGAAGCCTTCCTTCAAGAAGATTCATGGAAACCTCTCTTTTTCAATTTTTACCAAGGACATTGCTTCTACTCCACTATGACAGAGTGGTGACAGTGAAGAATCGTGCCTTGAACAATAGGTAAAGGTGGTGTCCCCTCCTACTGTCAAGAGACTGTAGGCATTACTGAAGAAGGTAACGCTCCTTGACTTAAGGGCAGAAGCGGTGCTAGATTTTCATATGCAATATTGAAGTCTAGGCTAGTATTTTCACTTCACAACCTAGGATTTAAGGAAAATACTGATGTTTGGGAGCTCATCACATGATGATGATGAGCTTTATGTGTAACAGAATGCCCCCCAAATCATGAGGCTAGAGAGATACGATAGGCAAGAGCTTTGAAAAGCAAGTTATCACTTCGAGGCAACAATTAGCTTGATCAAAGATCGTCATCAACCAGGCATCTACAATACATCAATACTTTTGACTCATGAAAAAATGTGTCCTTATCATGGTTGCAGATCAATACAAGGCAGATCCATGAGAGAGATTAACAAACATGGCTACTAGAATAAAACGTAAATCCATGTGATAGAGGACTCAAACTTGGGACATAGATACCATACATACATTGTAGATCTATGTCAAATGAACACAAATTTGAGCATAGCCATGACCATAAAAATGTGGATCCATGTTGAGACTCCATACAATATACTCCATCGCAACCTGGGGAGAAAGCTATGACTGCTTTGAATAGATACCCAGGGTCTTCGTCTCGTCTTCCATAAAGTACGATTCAATCCATGTGATTACAATGATTTGAAGTCAAACATGGTAGAAACAACTTGATTACCTGTCAATGATGTGAACTGTTAACAAGTACGAGAGAAATCACCATTGATGTCAATGATTACCAAGGTACCATAGTACAATCTCTTGAGTGCAAATAGATGATTTGATGTTGAACACTCGGTCGAATCTATCAATCAAAAATAAATGATGTGAACCTACGTTGAGAGCAAGAGAATTTTTCATTAAGGAATACAAATCTCAAGGTACTAAACTTATTTCTAAGACTAATTCCTGGATGATGAGCTGATGTCGACAGGAATAGTCTCATCGAAGGAGGTCCATGATGAATCCCACATCGACAACTCGAAACTTGGAACAAAGTTCTGGAATATGTAGATGATGTAACCATAGGACTGACTCAAAAGGCATTGATACAAAGGTTATTTTGATTGCAGAGGTAAACTTTCAACTTCCCTTAGAACATCGGGCGAGACGAAGAAATACTTGGCATCATTGAATAGACGAGGGGGAGCACAATGCAACAATGGACAATGTATTCTTTGAAAGACTCAAAGGAGTGACATGACTCAAGAAAGTGGATTGACTCAGAGACAAGCTGAATACCCAATTGACTGAATGAAATGCAGATAAGTGCCATGTTTAAAGGTGACTACAAACTGCCATTTTATTTGCAAAATGAATTGATTCCCTTCCCTTAATTTCCCCATCATGATTGATGAGTGCCTCTTTTCGTTTTTATGAGTTCAAAGAGAGTAAAAGACACTTGCTGTAGCTTGTCCGAAGGCAAGTCCATTCTCATGTATTTCATGAACCTGAGAAAGGAGGGGTTCGTTCCCAAAAGAGGGTCTCTCAATGTTTGGTTTAAAAAGTCCAATGAAAGTTAACTTGGTATTGTTCATGTTTAGAGAGTCTGAATGAAGATGGAAGAAGACTCCAAAGGGTCCTTTTTCGTAACTAGTTAATTTGAACCGAGAAAGAGATAAACTATTGTCAGAAAGACGACACTTCAAGTACTTTTATGAGCGTGAAGAAGACAAGTTTTCTCAACGATATTTTCACATTTAAGGAGTCTGAAAAGCGATTAAAGAAGACTCCATTAACATTTTTCATGTTTGAAGCCAGAGCACGAAAAAGTAATAAACTAAGCTCAAACCACTTTTCATGTTTTAACCAGAGCATGGAAAATGAAAATTAAGATCAATACCATCTTGCTGTTTTTAACAAGATCGAAGATCACTTGAAAGAATGCTCAGAGTATCTGATTCATTTTTTAACGATCTTGACACAGAATACAAACTATGCTCAATCGGTCGTTTCATGGTTTAACGAGCTCAAAACTAAAAGAAAGTATGCTCAAAATAGGTTCCATTGCCGGGTATTTTCCCAACATAATGTCCAGTGGTTGATACTTGCCCCCAGTATAAATGTCAAGTAGAATAACTCCAACATAATGTAAATAAGTTGGCCTCGTTTTGTCTTCCTACTCTATTCGTAATCAAACTAAATCACGGTTACTACCTGGAAAAGGTTCACCAGAAACAGATGAAGAAAGAGGATCAAGTTATACAGGCAGGTGAAATGAAAGTTCAAGGCTTGACACAATGGAAGAATCCGTTTCATTTTTTAACAAGCTTGAAACGAAAAAGGAACTATGCTCAAGGTCACTTTTATTTTTAAATGAGCTTCAAACTAAGAATAAACACTGCTCAATGTGACCTATTTCATTTTTACACAAGCTTGAAACAGAAAATAACTATGCTTGCTATGAACCTGTTTCATTTTTACACAAACTTGAAACAGAAAATAACTGTGCTTGAGGACATCCGTTTCATTTTTTAACAAGCTTGACGTAGAATGGGAACTATGCTCTCTAACATGTTTCATTTTTTAACAAGCTTGACATAGAAAAAGAACTATGCTCACAAACCTGTTTCATTTTTTAATGAGCTTGAAACAGAAAAAAGAACTATGCTCACATGCATCTGTTTCATTTTTTAATGATCTTGACACAGAAAAAGAACTATGCTCACAAACCTGCTCTTACCCAACATGATATCCATAGGTTGGTAGATTTCCCCCTTTACATAAAATCTAGTAGCTTAACTCTAGTATGATGTCCAGAGGCTGGAGCCATGCCCCCCATTTTACCTATGACGAGAAGAAGCTAACTAGAAGAAGGGGAAGGAATCACAAGAACATGCGAAACATTCAGGGAAGTTTGATTACTAGGAGTGATGCGATGGTCAAGTGTAATAAAGGAAAGTTGATCAATGGTCACAATCTTCCCATAATGGGGAAAATGCATCACTTTAAAGAGCGTGGACACTACAACTTTCATTGCATAAACATAACTATGTCCAAGGAGAAGATTGAAATCTAAAGGACCTTGGACCACCATAACATCAATACAGATAGTTTTCCCTCCTAATGTAATAGGTAAATGAGGAAGGATCCCTAGAGGTGCAGTAGGTATTCGATTAAAATCCAATATCTGATCGGTGGCTAGCACAAGCTTAGGAGAACCTAAAGTTTTCCAAGCAGTTGAGGATAGAATACTAAGAGAAGCCCCTTCGTTAACAATAGTGCGAAGCATCCTCCTAGAGGTAACGTTCACGACTATCTGGAAAGGAACACTCGAATGAAGACGCGACTATGTTAGTTTACTCCAATCAAAGGAAATAACCTCACTACTTGGAGAGGGTTTTGTTGAAAGAGACAAAATTTCCTCTTGTCGAGAACAATCAAAACGAAGCATAAAAACTTCAGCAGGTTTAAGTTCATTCTCTATCGAAAGAGAAGAACAAGATGAAGATTTGGTCAACACGACTACTTCAGTCTTAACTCTCTTGGATAAAAGAGTGGGATCGGGTGGAGATGACATCAACTCGGCCACTTTAACTTCACTCTCTGAAGGAAGAGTGGGATCAACCAAGGATGTAACTAAATTGACTGCTTGTAATTCACTCTTGGCAAGAAGAGTGGGATCGTCCAAAGATGAAACTGAATCGACCACTTGGTCAACTAGTGGGGGTTCAAGAGAAAACTTATGATAACATGTTGGAAGCCATTGATGAGGAACAGTAACATCTTCCAACAAATTAGAAGCTTCATCCATGAGAGGACAAAGGTAAGTAAAGTGCATGTCTTTACAGAGAAAGCAAGGATTTCGGACTTTACCCTTCCGACTCTTAACTAAAGAGTCATTGGTTGAGGGGGCATCATTAGCATGACGATCATAGACTAATTAAACGGGTTTTTTAGACTAGAATTCTGACACAAGGGAAAGACCGAGGCAATCCTTGAGAAGGTGATCACCCCTACAAAGCCTGCAAGGGAATTTGGGCTTATGCGGTTCAAAAACAGGTACATCAATACTCCCAACATGATGACTAGTGGCTGGTGGGATCCCAACATGATGATAAAAGGTTGAAGTTGTGACCTTCTGCTTAGTTTTCTTCTTCTTAGCCTTCCTTTTCATCTTCTTCTTACCCTCCCATTTACTAACATTAGAGTTTTCAACAGGTGAAGAGGAAGAAAGGGTTGATTCAACATTCGAAGAATAAGGAGAAGGGTTAACACGGGATTAATGCTCATGTGGTGAAGGACCATGATCTGGCACAAAGGGTGCATTTGGTATAATGATATTGGATAATAACCATATAGGTAATCCTATAGTCAATCCAGGAAGATCAAAGTGGCCATGAAGGGAGGACCAACAACTCCACAAAGGGGAGAAACAAAAAACATACCCTGAAAAGGGGTCTCTTGACTAGTGGTCCTGGGACAGTCTCCCATATAAGAATTCTCTAAGGATATTTGAAGTACCACACAAATCAAACACTACTCAAGTATAAAATAAACAAGCAAACTGTGTCAATTGGAGTGGATTAAAAGTCATTATCCTCACGGGATTATCAAGGCTTCACAACTCGCTATATACTGCAGGGTCCAATAGTAAAAAGGGACAAGGAGGATTGGGACCGTACCCTTTCCTGAATACCCTACTACCTAGACAACACATGTGTAGTAATCTCCCTGAGTGCTATTATCGATGTATTGCGATGCCAAGACGACCAAAAGGTTAACTCAGTTGGTCACAGGAATCCTAAGAGGGTCTCCCTGTTAGATTTTTAACATTTAAGCAATATGATCTTAGGATCTTATCTGAGAGAATAACATGCACAAAAATAAACACAAGAGACAAGAGACACAAATAATTTTCCTTGGGGAAACCATAAAGGAGAAAACCCCGCAACTTCCTCAGAGATAGAATGAGCACCAATGGCAGCAGTAAAACCCGAAAACATAAAGATGATCTCCAATAGCTTGTTCTGTCTCTCTCACTTGAGGTAGCTTCTCCTTTCTCACTCATGCACCCCTGTGAGTGAGTGTGTGTGTGTTAAATAGAGAGGCTCACTCTCTATTTATATTCTTTCGTTCACTTAATGTCCACTTCAACAAGTCGGTCCCACTTAACAATTACTTACTAGGGTCGACATCTCTATGAGAGTCTAATAACCCTAGTGCCCCACAACTATGGGGACTTTTCCCTCCAATCAACAAGGGGGGTTAACCTTGACTCAATTGTGGGGACTATTGCCCTGACTTACAATGGAGGGTTAACCTCAATGAATTTACATGGATTGTGTTAGCACCAGAAAGGAGCCCAAGGTTGCGGAAAGGCCCGCCTCCGGGTAACATCAAAACCGCTTTTGGTCGTGCCTCCAACCCTACACGATCAGAGAGGGATCTCTTGTTCATCACCAAAGTAGCTCCACATAAGGTTGTCAGTCTTGTGTGTCACCAGAGTCTACTCCGCATAGGATCTTCAATCGGTATTATCAGGGGGCTAGGATCCTGAATGGGGCAAAGTGGGTTGAGGCAGGTGCATGGTGGGGTTATCGAGGTTAAGGGATCATGTGAAAATGGAGTTGAAACCTGCACAAGAAACAATTACAGATGGAAATAATGACGAAAGGTAGCAAACGGAGGAAAAATAGCTGCTGATTTCCCAATCAGGAGATTTTAGCAGGTGTTTTGGAGGACAAGAAAGAACAGTCCATCTCATGGAGCATCGCCGAGATGAATTCCATGAGACTTTAGAAGAAGCATTGTTAATGCCTAGAACAGTAGTCGAAGCGTAGCAAGAATGAATTTTGAACCACTATACCCTATGTTGCAGGCATGAAAGCAATAAACAAAATGGAGTGAAAACAAGGAAACACAATTTACAAGTAAATAAAGTACTTATTGGGAAAAACAACAACACAGGAATCTCTGCTGTGAATGACAGTCTTCCACTACGATTTTATTCATACACAGGTATCAAACTTTTACAAATGGGAGCCTCAACCCGGTATTGTTTCCCAATCCAATTCTCTAATCCTCCTCTCCCTCTATCAGGAGCGTTTTTATACAATCCTATTGCTAAGACTACTGAATAAAAAAATGTTACAAGTCGCCATCTGACGTTAACAGTGGAAAGAGTGGGATATCGCCACGTTTTACAAATATAAACAAACATTATGGAGATGGAATGCGTGATAATGCGGGCTGACAATGCAAAGCCTCCCACAATCCTGCTTCGTGAAAATGACTCCCATGCGACGTGCTGACGAACGATTGTCTGCACAGGCTCCCCTGGACCCATTTTGGGTCCCCTTGTCCAGCTGGAGGCTGTCAATCGAAGGCTGACAAGAAGGCCCAAATCCTTCTTTCTACCATTCTCCCGACCTCATCCTCCATCTGGTAACATTGTTATAGGAGGAGGCCAGGGAGAGGGTGGCCAAACGCCAGGTGATGATAAGCGACTTAAGAAGCTTATCATCCTTGTACTATCTTCTTCCTCCCATGAGGAGGATCTTCCCGCAAGCCATGCAGACAGGTGTGCACCTGTCCCTCTCTTTTCCCACAACTAAGCAACCAAATGGAACCCCGAGGAATGGTGTTGGAGGCCTTGGACCCACCTGGTCCTCGCACGAGCTTTTGCTCCAACACTTTTGCCACTACTGCAAGCTGAGACTTCGAAGGTTGAGACTGCAGCTGGGAGTGTTGGAGGGACGTCCCTAGGATGCCCAAAGCCATGCACCGCATATCCAGATACTGGGTGGTGTAGAAGCAGGTGAATCCCTCTTAGTATCTAACATCTGTGCTCCGATGGTTGAAAGTATTCTGGCATGGACAACCAGAACATAGATTTCGAGCCTTCCTACCAAGAGTACTCCTTGTCGAACTAATTTATCGAACCACACTGTCATGGTTGTCTATGAAATACCTCGACACTGCTTGGGATTCAACCTCATATAGATCTTACCATCTACACAATTCCATGTCTCAAAGCTCTTCAGAAGGTGGTGCTATATAGCGCGAGTAGGAATGGCTTCGGGAAGTGCTGCTTCTTTGAAATGGCTGCGATGGTGGCATGTGTGGCACCAGAGTGGATCTTTTTCCCTCCTGATGTTCAATCATATTATACAGCATGGATAAGATTCTGAATCATTTTCGCGTGGCTGCCAAGATGGTTCTAAGGGTTGCGGATTTGACCATCTCCTGCCCTTTCCATCACCTTGATGGTGGTGTCAGGCTGTTTTAGTTCACAACATCCCTCAGTCTCGTGTAAATTCCAAGTTTGTCACCTCAGCGAATCAAACCTCTATCTCTCTCATGGTTTCCATCGAAACGAAAACTGTGCCATGCTTACAATCCGGGGAGTTACGCCACGGGACAAGACTTCCACCTCAGGCGTATCTTGAATGGCGTCATAGGAATCAACCAATATGTGATGAGGCAGATTACACGTGTGAACTCCCCCTCCACTGTCATTTCCACATAGGATGGGATATTTTCACTTCGGGAGTCTTCTTCAGCCGTTCGATCAAAGGAATCCTCGTATCCACCCTCCACGTTCTACTTATCTTGCCATCGATCTTTCTCTTCGGTACGCCGCGGGCAGTTTGGATCTTGATACGTTTTGAGCCGTAGATCAAGGTCAGCCCTCACGTAGCCATTGATCAGAATAGGCCCCACCCTTTTTTGCGATGGAGAACTCAACTATTCACCCATGCTGGTTCGCCCTGCAAAATGAACAGTAGCTGCTGATCTTTTCTCGCTTTTATCACAGTCGTTGATCCCCTTTGACCTCTACGCCTTTTCGCGATTTGAGATTGCGGTTTTACCCGCACAAGTATGGATTACGAAATCGTTGTAGGCCGTAGATCTTCCCCAAGCCACATCTCAACCATCGAAAGCTTTCGGTCATTAACAAATTTCATGATCTGGAAAAGGAGCTTGGACCGCGCATGTTTGTCTATGCGAAGCAATCCGGAACTGTTGATCTGCCTCCGATCAATCACATCCCTTGAATATGGATTGCGTCCAATGTCATGATACACTTTCCACTTTCATTGTTGAAGGATGGTCACACGATATTCAAGGGGCTGGGACCCTTACCGAACCTCTGCCAATCCCTCGAATCAACTGTTAAAACAGAGTGTTAACAGATTGTTTACATTATTGAATCTCCCGATCGAAACATCAGGGCATGACATGACTTAATTACATTATAGATACTTCTCGGAATAAACATCGGGGTACAATACATAAGATATACAAGTGAATACATTCCGAAGTTACAAATACATCAACATTCCCAATATATACTAGGTACGGGGGAGCTCAAATTCGTAGTGGTGTTGTCTAATGCACAACCGTTCAAAAGGGGCCCTCCGATATACAATCGAGTACATGAAGTATCTTTCGATATACCTCAAGGTTATGTGAAAGACCATTCAATATACATACGGTACGTGGAGGAACCACTCAGTCCCTGGAATGCAGTGCATGCATAAAACGACATCTTCCACACTTAACGATGCCGAAACACATCACTAACTTACACACAGTTACTAAATGATTTTAAACCTAAGCTAGCGTTAATTTTATCTTGAGCGGTTAAGTGGATGCATGAGGTGTAGACGGGAAATGTAAAAAGAATGCAAATCCTAGCTACATGACGATGCACATTTCTCTTTTGATAAAAGCTACCTAAGGTAGGGAAAGACCTTTCTTTTCAAACCAACATGAACACAAGTAGTAAGGAAAAGAAAAATTCCTTCTTAGAGTGCTATAACTCTATCTTTCTGCAATCATAAGCCAAAAAGAGAAATGAAATCGAAGATGCAACTAATATCAATGATGCACAAAAGACAGAATAATGAAGCACTTCAATTTTCAAATGTATGTATCAAAATGGAGCTTTGGTAACTAAATACTTCTTAGATATATGAATAGAAAGCAAAAGAATGTCTACAACACCCTACTCATTCATAAATAAATAAAGAAAGACGACAAGCATCCACACAACTTGAATGATACTCAAATTCTAAAGAACTCAAACCAGAATCAAAACATACACATGAAAATGAAATGTATATTTTCCAATTCCAACGAATAATATCTACAGAAAGGAGAAAGATGTTTCAAGCAAAGAAAAGAATGCAAAATCCAATGCAAGAAACATAAACTCTTCTTTGAATGCAAAGAGAATATAACAATCAAAGTGACTGCAGAATATACAATTCCTGGCCCCTCCTGACTGTGAGGGAGAATTGCTTTTCAAAAATACACTTCATTTTCATAAAAAAGTAAGCCAAAAAACACTTAGAAATCAAAAGACAACAACCAAGATTTGAAATGAAAAAGGTGTGAAAAGACCTATTTGTCACTGCCTGAAGAGAGTAGGTGATAGAGCGGTTCTGTCTAAGAACCGCTTCTTTTCCACTGCAATAGAGCAATGGCACTGCATCCTGAATACTGCACATAGGCGATGGCACCGTTTAATGTCCATTGTGCATGCACGATGTCCTATAGAAATAAAAAAACAAAACAATGGCGAAAAAAGAAAAGTTAGCTACTGTAATACTAGCGTTAAAATCATGAATTGTCAGGAATATGAAGTACATAAGGTAAGAATGACTCATATCTGAACAAATATGACTATACCAAACCAAGATCTCACTAGATCAGCTAGTAGATCTGATCAATGAAACAAGATCTTACTATATTAGCTAGTAGATCTGACCAATGAAAGGCTGGTGCTTGGATTTTAGAAAAGGATTTGAAGACCAAGGAAGATCAGATGTGCTGAAAACTATTCCCCATGGGAGCCGCTAGATTTGTTTCTAGGAAAAATGCACCTCTTTCGGACAAGATTTGTTCCTCTAGTCTGAATGGTTCAGATCTAGAAAAAAAGAGTTACAATAGAGTTGGAAGACTTCCCCTAGAAGTGGTGGATATATGGAATGAATCACTTTGATGGAGTGATGTAGCTATTTCCTATGGTGATGGCTCTTCATGGAAGTACCTGCACAATCACATGAAACAGGCAAACAATATCAAAGAGCCCCAGAATATAATCCACTATTCTATGCCAGTAACTAAGGAATCCAACAATAAAATACACGATTACAACATAATATATTTTATGGGAGAGGAACCAACTTTGCATTAAAGATGAAGAATAAGTTTACAACCTTCACCTTAGTGTTGATATGCTCTTTCAAATGCCAATTCCTTGTCCCCAAAAGCTCCAACTTGATCCTTCTATGCTCACCCTACTGATTTGGCCAGAATGTCAATGCAACAACATAACTTTTCTCTCCCTCAACCATGGGGTATGAGCCTAGTTTTATAGGCCTTGGGAGGATAGTGATGGTTGAGTAAATGGTGGGTGAGGTGGATAGGAGATCCCAAAAGGATGTAGATTGAGTCCAGGTGGTCCTCAGGCGTAGGGAAAAGGGTGCCACGAAGCCTTCCTTCGAGAAGCTTCATGGAAGCATCTCTTTTTCACTTTTTACCAAGGGAACCACTTCTACTCCACTATGTCTGAGCAGTGACATGGCATAACTATGCCTTGAACAAGAGGTAAAGGTGGTGGCACCATCTACTGTCAAGAGACTATAGGCATTACTGATGAAGGTAATGCTCCTTGACTTAAGGGCAGAAGCGGTTCTGGATTTTCATATGCAAGATTGAAGTCTGGGCCAATATTTTCAGTTCACAACTTGGGATTTAGGGAAAATACTGATGTTTGGGACCTCATCACATGATGATGACAATATTTATGTGTAACAAGTCCACATTCATATAAAATATCATAAGTACATAATGCAAAAGAACATAAATTGCATGAAGGATCATAAGTTAGGGGCTTAACAACTGGGGTATTACATTCCCCTTCCCCTTAAACAATGCATCATCCTTGATGCATATTATATGCATGCCACAAAATTTCAAAATAGATGAGGGTATGCTTTCCTCATGGCATCCTCCAACTCCCAAGTCACATCCTGAAGGCTATAATGGGTCCATTGGACCTTTACCTGCCTGATTTCTTGATTATGGAGAAACTTGACCTTGCTGCCCAAAATGGGAACAGGCTGTACCAAAAAATCCTCTTCTGGTTCCACCTAGATCATAATACATTCAATCACATGATTAGAACCATGTTCATACATGTATATATATCAATAAATAAAATAAATGTGATCTAATTACCTGCATCCCATTCCAATTAATTACATGGTTAGTATCAGATATATACTTTTTCAATAAAGACACTTGAAACACGTGATGTAGTCTAATGCAAGCAGGTAGGTCAACTCATAAGAAACAAGTCCTATCTTAGCTAAGACCTCAAAAGGTCCACAATACTTGGCAAGTATCATGGAGCAATTCCCAAGTTTAAGGAACTCTTCTTGGGTCTAACTTTCAAAAACACATGATCTCCAACTCGAAACTATCTGGTGGTCCTGTTATGACATGCATAGATTTTCTGCCTATCTTGAGATCCCTTTATATTCTACTTTATCTTAAGCATTTGATCCTTCATATCCTTCAACAATTCTGGTCCAATAATGACTTTGTTTGTTGGGTTATCCCAACCGATGGGAGTATTACACTTCCTTCCATACATGGCCTTGAAAGGACTCATGTTCAAAGATGATCGAGATCCATTATTATAAGCAAATTCCACCGAGTGTAAATAGTCTTTCCACTTAGATGGTTGATCCATCACATACATCCTTAACTCTTTATGTCTGTCCATATGTTTGAGGGTGGTATGCTGTACTCATGTTTAGACTTGTACCAATCCCCTCAAATAATCCTTTCCAAAAGTTAGAATTAAATTTCGAATGTTTGTCTGATACTACAGCCTTTGAAATACCAAGCAATCTAGCTACTTCTTTCATGTAAATATCTGTAATGTTAGCTTCTTTGAGAGTTGTCTCTATTGGAATGAAGTGTGTTTCCTTAGTCAACTTATCTACCACAACCATGATAGCATAATTTTTCAATCTTGTCTTAGGTAACTTGGTGATGAAATCCATCATCACTACATCCCATTTCCATTGTGGTATTGGCAAGGGCTGCAACAATCATGATGGATGTTAATGCTCAACTTTAACCTCTTAACATTCCATGCACCTAGATATATATTCTGCAACATCATTCTTAATCCTTAGCCAATAGTATTGCTTCCTTACTACTACTATTATTTTCTGATAAACTGAATTCCTGACATAAGGAACATCGTGCATTTCCTTCAGAACCATCTTCCTTATATCTCCAACATCAGGCACATAAACTCTATCTCTGTGCATGAGGATCCCATTTTCTTTAAACTTATACTTATCAATTTTTTGTGGAATTTTCTATTGTTTCAATCCTTCTTTCACCTACTGATAAAGTTCATTTGTAACACTGGATTCAATGATATTATTCTTTAAATATGATGTGCGAGTGCTGATAGCTGCTACATGCATCACATGTATCTTCCTACTAAGCGCATCAACTACTTTATTTTCCTTACCTTTGATATGCTTTATGCCAAATTCATATTCACATAATAACTCCATCCACCTCCTTTGTCTTACATTCAAATTAGGCTTCTCAAGCAAGTATTTTAACCCATCATGGTAAGTTCTTAACTCAAAATTTTTACCCATTAGATAATATCTCCACATCTTCAAAGCATGGATCATAACCACAAGCTCTAAGTCATGGGTGGCATAGTTATGCTCATGTTCCTTCAAGTTTCTAGATTCATAACTGATCACATGTCCATCCTGCATCAATACTCAACCAACTCCTTGCTCACATGCATTTGTGCACACAACAAAGTTCCCTTCGGTATCTACAATGTTGAGAACAAGTGCACTAGTAAGAATTTCCTTAAGCCTTTGAAAACTATCTTCACGCTCAGGACTCCAGTCAAACTTTACACCCTTTTTCTGCAAAGATGTGATAGGATGAGCTAACTTAGAGAATCCTTTGATGAACCTTTGGTAGTACCCATCTAATCCCATGAAAAATCTTACTTCTGATACATTCCTAGGTGTTGGATATTCCAGAATGGCTCTTATCTTTTCATGATCTACTGAAAAACACCTTATTCAAATATCATATGCCCTAGGTAGATTCTTCCTTGATATAAATAAAAAATGCTTAATTTGGCATAATACTAATGTTATCTAAGAACTTGCATTACCTACCTTTCTTCTACATTGGAATAGACACGGATCTCATCCAAGAATACAATCACAAATTTTACTAAGTATTTTTCGAATACTCCATTCATTAGATACATGAATACTACTGGTGCATTTGTTAAACCAAAAGGTACCACTGTGAACTCATAATGTCCATACCTTGTTATGAATGTTGTCTTACTGATATCTTCATTGTTAATTCTAATTTCGTGGTATCCTGACCTCAAATCTATATTTGAAAATACCTTAGATCCTCTCAACTAATCAAACAAGTTATCAATTCTTGGTAAGGGGTATTTTTTTTAATCATTTCTTAGAGTTCCATCCTTCTTCTTCAAAAATAACACAGGGGATTCCCAAGGTGAAGAATTGGGTCTTATGTAACCTTTATTTAGTATCTCCTCTAACTACATCTGTAATTCCTTTAACTCTGGATTACTCATTCTATAAGATGCTTTAGATGAAGATATTGTTCTTGGCACTAAGTCGATAGAAAAATTAATGTCCCTCTTAGGTGGCATTCTTGGTGGTTCTTTAAATATATCTGCAAACTCTTGTAGTATTGGATAATCCTATAGTTTCAGCTCTTTTCCTTCCTTTGAGTCTTCCACATGGATTGCATATAGCTAGCACCTCTTTCTGAGACTATTTTTCAATTGTAGAGCTAAGACTTTTCTCAGGGATATGGGTCTAGGTATACCTTCGATTGTCACATGGTTTCCTTCTTCATCCAAACAAGTATAAGTTTTATTATGACAATCCAATATGGCAAGGTGTGCATCCAATAATTCCATTCTAATCAATACATCATATGACCCCACGGGTATGATGTTTAAGTCTACAAAGGTTTTCACTCAATTCATTTCTAAAGGACACATCTTTACAAATTCTGTGATTTTCCTCTTGGCTCTTGTAGCTAACTATACTAGACTTTCTATTTCAAGTTTACTTTTCTTCAAATGACATTTCTCAACTAGATTAGGTACAATGTAACTATTGCTAGCTCTAGAATCAATCAAAATAGCTATGTTTTTATTGGCAATCTTACCTCCTATGTCAATCATTTGGTATTGGCGGTCATCTTGCCTCCCATCCAGGCCTGCATAGATCCTATGAACACTTCCATCTACATCTCCAATAGTTGAAGCCTCTTGAATGTTGTGAAGTATATTCTTCTTACATGGGAACTGACTCACAAAGTGATTTTCCTTGCATATCCAACATTCCACAAATGGTATTTTCCTTGAAGGCTCTTCCCTTGGTTTCCCTTGTTGATAAGAATTACCATTTCTGAATTTTGAAGGATGGAAACCTTTCTTTCTCTGCTCTTGTTTGTTCTTCTTCATATCCTTCCAATTCTTTTGATAGGGGGCCTTGCTCTTATTCTATTAATATAAGTGGTTTGCCTTCAGATGGAATCCTTAAGGTTCCTTGGCCCATCATATTGGATTTTATCTCTATAAGATTAAGGAATACCACTTAGGAACCTTTGAATATTTACCTTCTCATATTTGATGAAGTCTGCATACTTCAAAAGTTCCAAAAAATTCATCTCATAGGAATCCATAGTCATGCTTCCAAACTTAAGCTCAAAGAACTCTTCCATATTTTTGTCATATTAATGCTCAGAGAGGTATTCCTTCTAGAAGTACTTGTTAAATTTCTTCCAAGATATAATGTCTTCATCAGTGTCTTTTAGCTTAACTAGTTGATCCCACCATATATATTCCTTTCCTTGCAAATGGTATATGGATACTTGTGCTTCCATATTAGGTGTGTATTGGTGTAACTGGAAGAACTTACTGAGTCCCAACAACCATGCTTAAACATATTCTTGTAACCAGGATTTCTCCTTTGTTACGTTCAAAATCACTAGCCTTAGACCAGTGGGATCGTAAGGAAGAGTTCGAATAAAAATAAAACAACAAACTAGATTAGTAACACAAAGAAAATATTTTTTAACATTTTCAATATGTATTGGAAAAACTAAAAAAATACAAACAAATAAAAATATACCTCCTTTTTGTAAAGTGGGCCACCGTAGCCGTCTTCAAAAATGGTTTTGCTTTCTCCACGGGTTGGTTCTCCAATGGTCTCCACAAACTGTTGTCAAACAGGGAATGGATCCAATATGGGTACGGAGAATGTCACAGCATACCCACGAATGAAAAGGCTATGACTGTTTTTGGAGAGCCCTTCATAATGTATTTATAGTATGGTTCTAGGGTTTTTTGACCAAATGTGGTAACCCATGGTATTTTTTGACCCACGATATTTTCCTGTGGTTTTCTGGCCCTTTCTCTCTTTTTTAGGGTTTTTGACCCTTTTTTGGGGAGAGAGTGAGGGTAAACCATAGTAAAAGATAATGTTTTGGACCATTTTTTGTGAAAATACAATTGTGAAGGTAAAAATTAAGGGAAATATGGTAGGAATATGATGTATGTATATGGTTTAGACCATGTAGAGCTAGGTGAACACTTTTTTGTGTTAACAATTCTCTTTTTTTTACTTCTCCATAAAAATTTGGGGCCTTGATTCTTCTAAGCTCTCCTACTAGTTCATCTTAAGCATATCTCCTCTTCTTATATCTCTCTGGAGATCTTTTAGGACTACTCTCTGTATTGCTTGATGCATACCCATTTTTTCTCTCCAAGTGATAAGGTCTCCTTGAATATGATCTAGAACTCACATAACCTCTTTTATGACTCTTTTCAGCATATCTTTGGATGGTATTCAATGATTTTATATCATTCATAATCTGCTCTTGGATATGAATTATCCTTTCATTATCCTCTCTACACTTCCTCACCGAATCCTCAAAGCTTAATGGTTCATTGCTCCTCTTATGTGTAATTGACCTTATTCCCTCAACAGACTCCTATTCAGAACTATATGGTCTCTGTCCTTCCTCAAAATCCATCGCCAATCTCTGACTTCCTACCACTGAACTTGTAATTGTTGAAGCTTTAGTCTTCACAGGTTTGATTAAAATATAGTTTTAGGGGTCACATCGCTTCCTCAATCAATCACTGGGAACTGCAATGTGTTCATTATCAACATTATGTTAGTAAAATACACATTGGTATAAGTTCATTATCATTAAAACTACTTTTATTTTGGTTTTTAAAGTAACTAGCCAACTTTTCTAAGTTACAATCTGCCTAATTGGACAAGGGGGCTAGAAATCCTTCCAAAAGTTCTCCTTATTGGATGAACATCAAGTCCATATCCATCCAAAGCTAACAATTTAGTTAACTAACTCACATGTGAATCTATATTAATGTGCATGCATCCAAGTTATCTAATGCAAATGCATGTTTACAAAGTGAATTGAAACTTTAGAGAAGGATCAATAGCTGCAGTGTTGAAGCCTTCAGCTCTGATACCACTTGTAATGTCCTCGATCGTTATGATAAGGAAAAAGGTTCTAAACTTTGGTTTCAGAACAACGGAATAAGTTTAGGACAACTAACCATTAAATGATCAAATAAAGTTCTAACTTTAATTAACATTACTAAGGTTGAATTACCTAATTATATTAATTAATTAAATAATTCATCACCCCTAGTTAAATAATATAGACACTTAATAAACTCTATCAACATTAAATTCGAGTTCATAATTGCATTCATTGCATGAATAATGAATCTATTATCATAGTGTGATTTGTTAAAGAAATGTAACCATAGAAGATATTCTATTTTGTAATATTATTATTACCCCTTCCGAAGACATTGTTCCTCCGATTAGGGATGTCATTGATGTGTTTGGCCATGTAAAGTCTTAAGCTAAAACCTTCATTGTAAGTCAGGTTAGTAGTACCCTCAAAAGTATTATTGAAATGTTTTTTTGAGTTTTCTCAGGAAAGTCGACCCTGGCATCAAGGAGAAGTCAGCTTTGTTGGGGTATTATGCCTCTTATATAATTAGTATAAATAGGAGAGGCATGTCCCTCATTTGGACAAGCAAAAAACTCAAGTAGTTGCGCTAGAGAGATAAGGAGAAGTCCCTCTGGAGGAGAGGAAGTAGTATAGTCTTATTCTTTGGGTCTTACACTGTACTTGGTTGAATTCTATAAAGATGAAGTTTTGCTGGGTTTTCTTCCCCATGAGGGTTTCCCAGGATAAATCTTTGTGTTCTCTTTTTTGTTCTATTGTGCTTGTTGTTCTTTCAGAGATCATTTTGTTTTGGTATAACAACTTTTAAAATATTACCATGGTATCAAAGCTAACCTAAAAGAATACATTGCGCAATAGTTTTCCCGTATTTCAACAAGATAGGTCTCACTATTATGAACATATCATTCCAAAAATCAGTCGAAAAAGAAGAAAAATTCAATTCGTTGTAGGAGGGTGCATCTTTTTGTCAATGCAATTTTCAATTATGTGGATTTTCATTTTCTGACCTACCACTGCTGCCGGGAGAAACTAGGGCACCAAATTTCTCAAGGTTCCATCCACAGATTAAAGAAAAGAAAGATACAGTCTAGCTCACCTTTGGAAGGAACGTATTTTCCTCCAATCAGATCTACAAGTGATCCTAGTTGGAAAATTAGGGTTTTCCAAGAAAACCCTAAGTCATCCTGAAGCAGATTCCAGAAGTAGTCCTTAAATGGGTAAGTCCTATCCCCTATAGTTCCATTTTAAGTTCACATTCCTTAAATATGAAAAACAACGCCAAGATTTATGAAAATATTGAGGGAGAAGAGAAATTCAGAGCATGGAAGTATAGAGTCATGCTCATTCTTGAAGAACATGACCTAAAAGGCAATATCAAATATGAGGTCAAGGAACCAGAGGGAGAGGAGGAAAATGCCAATCACAAGAAGGATATGATCAAAGTCAAGAGGATCATATATAATTCTATCAAGGATCAGTTGATCCCCTATGCTTCTTCAAAGAATACTCCAAAGGAAATGTTTGATGCACTAACCAGTATGTTTGAAGGCAAGAACATCAACAAAAGAATGAATCTAAGAAACCAACTCAAGGGTGTGAAGGTACAAAATACAGAAAATATGCAATCATACTTCTCAAGAGTATCTCGGATGAAAGAATAGTTAGAAGCCATTGGTGACATGGTGGAAGAAGAAGAAGTGGTGATGACCACCTTGAATGGTCTCCCGAGAGAATGTGATTCCTTCATTAGAGGAATATATGCTACAAGAAGGAATATGTACAAGAAGAAGGAATTATAGCCAATAGAGAAGAAAATCTAAATGGCAATGAAGATCAAGATCTAGCTACTCACACTAAGGATGGAAGAAACAAAAGGAAGAATCAAGGATCACCTCCCAGAAGACTACCAGAATTCAAGAGTAAGAGACCTAAAAAGTATTATTCATCCTTTGAATTTTATTCATGTCATAAGATGGGGCACATTGCTAAAAATTATCCTCTTAAGAAGAACCAGTTCAAGAAGAAGAACCGAAAGTACCATGCCCATGCAACTGAAGAAAATTAATTAGATAAGGAAAGGGCCAGATAAAATACAGACTTTAGTGAAGAGTATGTCCTAATTTCATTTCTCACAGGATCAATCTCTCATGAAAGTAACACTTGGCTTATAGAGAATGGTGCTTCCAAACATATGAAAAGTCACAAAGATTCACTCTCCTGTCTTACCCAAAAAGACTATTCACATAAGGTACAACTTGGAGATGATTATCTGATTCGGATTTATGCAGGAACACAACAAAATACACAAATAACCATAGAAACAAATATGCAGTGGAAATAACACTATGGAAATTGAACCAGGTGATAGATTAATTTTACTCACAACAATTAACAATTGATCATGCAAAATCACTCACAAAGAGACTGAAAATTGGAGCTGAACACTAAACTGTATTAAATCAGTGTACAATAGCCAACCCTGTAATAACATAGGTTGCTGAATAAATAACATACATCAGGGATTCGAATGCATGAGGAGCAATTCGAATCTAGCATAAAGCAGGCTTACTAAAAATAAGCAAATCCCCCATAGGTGTAAAAAGTTGATCCCAAATCTGTCATGGAGCTCATGAATTGGAAAATATGCTTAGGAAAGCTAAAGAGTGGTGGAATGGCAGATCATACATGCTTTTGCATGGAGAAAAGAGAGGAGGATGTGTAGGACAAAAAACTAGTCAACCTCACCTAGTCTAGCTTTTCCTTTAGCCTTAAAACACTGAAAAAGCAGGGAATAAAGCAGAAAAAGCAGAAGGGCGCTTAGGAGGCCAGGAATAAAGAATATTTGATTCCTTGGGCTTTCCCATGCACTACATGAGTCAAATAAGGCAAGTTTGACCACTATAGATAGGTAATAGACAACTTGCACAAGGTGGGACACATGAACTAGGCTAATAAGACAGAAATAATTAAATTAATGTCTAAATGGGTAAACTATGGGTTGATTATTCTAAAACCCCCCCTTAATCCTGACTTATGAGTAATATATCAGAAAATTATAGGGCCTAGTAACAAGGCTTAGTCACCCTTTACATACTGCATGTCCATTTAAACAAGGAAAGAGGCAAAACCAACTTGGGAAAATCCTCCCTTAAACATGGACTGTAAAACAAAATTGTAGAATCTTGTCTTCACTCATGCTTTCATAGCATGATCAACAATCCCCAGCAGTGATTTGAGATTGCTGAAGGTCTTCTCACAAAATCCTTTGGTGAAGATATCAGCTACTTGTTCTGAAGATGAGCAGAAGAGTAGGTGAATGGTGCCATCATGCACAA
>LPNX010808576.1:1787-97855 GCA_001517045.1 Pseudotsuga menziesii
GTTAATTAGAAGTTGATTAGTAATTATTTAGAAAGGATAAGGTACAGTAATACCCCTCTCTGCATGCAGAAACCTGATTCTGCGGCACCCCATTGCTGTTTCGGGTGAGACTGCAACCTGCGCGCAGGTTGTTGCCGAAAGGGCCAACACAGTGGGTCTTTTGTTGGTGCGACGTGTAAAGCATTAACCCGGGTCTGCCCAAATGCCCAACACTTTGCAACCGCAAAGCATAGAATGTCTGTTTATTGGGTATCCTAATGAATATAAAGGTTTCAAGATGCTGGATATCAATACCAAACAGATCATCATCGAGAGAAGTGTCAAGTTCGATGAGCCTCTTCAGGAGGTGGAACTAGTGAATGAGAAAACTGCTGAATTTCCTTCCTACTCTGCTGAATATTTGAATGATGAAATTGGGGGTGATGACCCTGATTTGGATCCTCTAATTTATTATATCAGTGTGTAGAAATCATCAGATGCTGAATCAAAACTTGAAGTGGAAAATCATCTTCCTACATGGGCCCGACAGACACTCTCCTCCGCAGGAGACAACATTGGAAATTCGGATGATCCAAGGAGAACTCGGTCTGATTTCCAAAGAGCAGGTATTGCACTCTCTTGTCCTGATAATTTGATGTACGAAACTTGCTATTTGATGATTAGTTTAGATCCAAAATCCTACTATCATGCTCAGGAGGATCCGATATGGCAAGTTGCCATGGATGAAGAGATGAATTCTCTTCAAAAAAACACTACTTGGGAGCTAGTTTCTCTTCCTCTAGGAAGGAAATTGGTTCAATGAAAGTGGGTGTTTCGGACAAATTTTGTTGCTGATGGAAGCACCTGAAAATATAAGGCAAGGCTGGTGGAAAAAATTTTCTCTCGGGTCCAAGGTGTGGACTACCATGAGACCTTTGCACCGGTTGCAAAAATGGACTCCATCCGCCTTATTTTGACAATTTCAGCATCCAAGCACTAGGAAGTGCATCACATGGATGTTGAGTCGTCCTTTCTACATGAAGATATTCATGAGGAGATATACATGAAGCATCCTGAGGGCTACATCATTGATCCATCTTTGGTTTGCAAGCTAAAGAAGTCACTATACGGGTTAAAACAGGCCCCAAGAGAGTGGTATTCCAAGATGGATGCCTTCCTTCTCTCGCAAAACTTTCAAAGGTGTAGAGAGAATCCAAATATATATTTAAAGAAGTATGATGGTCATATAATTATCATTTTTTTATATGTTGATGACTTACTGATCACAGGCAGCACAGTTGCCTCCATTTCAGCCATCAAAACTGCTCTCCACAATGCCTTTGAAATGAGTGATTTGGGGCTTCTAAAACAATTTTTGGGGCTCGAAATTGAGCAAAATTATTATGGGATTATGGTCACTCAGTACAAATACATTTTAAACATGTTAGTAAAGTTTAAAATGGCTTATTTTAGGCCTACACCATTCCCTTTCCTTTCAGGGATCAGCCTTGAAGAAGGAAAAAACACACCTCCCATGGACTGCACTATCTATCGACAACTGATTCGTAGCTTGTTGTACTTGACACAATTTCAGCCTGATATCTATTATGCCGTGAATGCTGTATCAATATATATGCAGCAACCTCATGATCTTCATTGGAAGGCATCCAAGAGGATCCTCCAATATATTCAGGGAACCAGGACCTACAGCATTCACTATGCTGCAGACTCCGAGCTAGAGCTAGTTGGATACATAGATTCCGATTGGGAATGTGATTCTATTGATCAGAAGTCTAATTATGGATATGTATTCATGTTTGGTGGTGGGCCCATTTGCTGGTCAAGCAAAATTAGGCTGCCATAGCACTATCTTCAGTAGAGGCCGAGTATCGAGGAGCAGTGAATGCTTGCATCTAAGCAGTTTGGTTGCAAGGCATTCTTTCAGAGTTTGATCTTGGTAGTACTTTGTCCACTACCCTCTTTTGTGATAATAAAAGTGCTATTAATATTTCCACAGATCTAGTTACCAGGTAGAGGACCAAGCATGTAGAGATCCACATGCACTACATCAGGGAGCTAGTGCAAGACAGGACCATCATTCTACAATACTACTCGACTGATGAGCAAATTATAGACATCTTCACCAAGATATTTTCAGAAAATAAGTTCACTTACCTTCGTTCACTATTGGGGGTGAGTTCATCAGGGTGATTCAGACTACTTTCAGTGTTTAGCTTGAGGGGGGGGGGGTTCCCCACTGGGTTTTCCCTCTTTTCCTCACTTAATTGTTTCAATTTTAGCATTGTACAGGGTGACCTATGGCCTATTGGGCCCAGAAATGGCCCTTCTTGACCATCCTTATTCACTCCTTTTTGCCCTATCCTACCCCATTGAGCATGCCAAATAAATGTTTTACCCTCACTCTGCTCTTTAATCCACCATGGTATGATTGGTTATTGTCTTATTTTATTAAAACTTATGATTGTGGTAATTAAGGCTTTATATCTCTCAATATGCTAACACATGATGGTTTATAAAGGTATTTCGAGATATAGAGACTGCAGGTATAGCAGGCTGAATGTGCTACGAGAATGATGGGCATTCATCGCTCAAGCTGATCACCATCTATCCTACCATTGCCCAAGGGATGCGCTCTCAGAATATTACTCCAGACAAGGCTGTATAAGAATAGTTGTAAACAAAAGGCGATAGAATTGGAAGTCAACAGTGCGCTGCTGCTTGTGTATAGTGGTGATATGAGGATATCACTATTTCTGGGTCAATTAACAGTTTTCCTATATTTCCTACTTTCATCCGGCCATGGTTGTAACAATTGTTGTAATTTAGGGCGCCTGAAGATCAGAGATTTTCATGGCTTCCCAATAATAGGGATAGGATGTTATGATCTAAATTGTATAAATATGGAGAATTTTTCTGAGCCTAGGGTTGAACCCCTAACCAATTCACTGTATTAGTTGCAACTGCAAGTTGTGTAATTGATCTGCCTTTTTAATACAAGGAGTTACTTCAGATCTAAGGGTTTTTAACGTGTGTTCATCCAGAATATCTGTGTGAAGGCTGGGCCTGCCTTCCCACAAGGATTGCTAAGTTAAATTAGGAATTCTAATTATTCTATCGTGTGATGTTATGTTTAATTTCATTTCTTCATATGAAGCTGTGACAGTTGTGGATTAACAGTGTGTTATTCATTGCATCTCTTGGAAAGCTGTAGTGGCATGGTAAAACAGTCGACTGTGTAGGTAATTATATCTTATGCAATTGTGTGGTAGCTGAACAAGCCATGTTCATCCCCAGATCCCTTAATTATTGTTTCCATAGATTCTTGCAAGTTGTTCCTTTGTTTTGATAACTGCAGAACTCTATTCCTGTACTTTGAATTCCTAGATTAGTTGAAGTCAATTTCTGTACCTTGAATTTCCAGAAAGATCTAATTCCAATTTCTTCCTTTTGAATTTTTAGAGTAATTAGATCAAGATAGTTGGGTGAATCATTAGATGGATTGATAAACATGATTTCATTTTATGCAAAGTAATTTAGATGTGATTTCATGAATCTTTCAATTTCTAGATCCAAGACAACAGAAGGTAATTGTGACTGTATCTTTTAGAAGGTAAACTAGATTAAGTGGATCCTTGGGATGAGCATAGCTAAACACAGAATAGGATTGTTCATTCACAACAATTCAGTGTTTAAGCATATACAGTGCATCTTATCCTTGAAATAGAAGACTTCCCTGGGTTGACAATAAATATTGCACGCTCTATATGTTAGCTGTAATTCACTTGCATATTGAGTGCCCAACATTTTTGCGTCGTTGCCAGGGAGGATAAGTATTATACACCATTATAGTTGCATTCTGTAATTGTTTCTCTTCATTCTTCTTTAGTTTCCCTGCTTAAATGATTTGGGTTGCATGAATACAATAAGGGTAAAGTGTGATCATCTTACAACTCCCAAAACCCCACAAAATACTAACAGTGCGGGTGGTCGAGGTCGTGGTCGAGGTCCACAATTGGGCAGAAGAACATTCATTGATGATCTGGTTGACATAACTGATTCTTCTACCAAGGCTCGCTATCAGGAAACACCTATCAGAAGAATCCCTGCTGATCTTGGGGTGCCAGCGTTAGAATCCACAGTGGAGAACACATGAGTAGCTGCAACACCCTCAAATACCCCTGCAGAGGGAGACAAAGTTAATGCTACAGGATCTGATGATCGAATTCTAGTCTATCACGTTAACAGAAAGGTTGTGACTGAAGAAGAGTGGAAATAGTTCCATCAGAAAATTCTTGATCAATGGAAGGACGAAGAGGAGGAAACAGAAGAAGAAATGAGTAACAGACATGAATCTGACAAGGAAGAGGCAATGGGAGAAAACCTACCTGAACGGACGGTGGCGACACTTCAATTCCTAATTCAACAACCAGAAGGAACAAATCCTATGAAAAATATATCACCATCAGTGTTTCCCCGCTTTCATGGAAAAGAAGCAGAGGATCCAGATGAGTTTCTTTTCGAGTTTGATATCCTCTGTCGCAGTTACGACTACATCACCGATGCACAAAAGCTAAAGCTCTTCCTTGCCACTCTGAAGGACAATGCATTACGTTGGTTCATGAGCCTAGGAGGTGGAACTATTACTAATTGGGACAGGATGAAATAGGTGTTCTTGGAGAAATATTAGGAATATTGCAAAACCAAGGACAAGAGAGAAGAATTGTTTAAAATGGTGCAGAAGGAGGACGAAAGTCTGGAAGATTTTGTAGAGAGGCTTTTATATAATGTGCAAAGAGCTTGACAAACAAACATGGGGTTAGATGTGCTCAAGATAATCCTGCTTCACGGGATTAGGGATGATTGCCTAGATATGTTGAACCTGTTAGGGAAGGGGGATATATCCAAGGAATATTTCGAGAAAATTGTGGAATTATGTAAAAGGTACTCTAGGAATAAGAGGAGGGATAAACAGGATAAGCTAGAACATGATGTCTTCGACAGAACTTAGAAGTCATCCAATGGAGCAGCCACCCATGCAGAGATAGGAAACCTCCTTGAAAATTTCAAAACAAAAATAATGAGCTCTATCTCCTCGAAAATCGACGTCCTAAGGGCAAAGCAAAAATAAGCAGTAGAGGATCTCACACTAGGTGTGTTATGTCCTCGATGTAGAAAAACCCACCCTCTGAAGGAGTGCTCGCTCGACAAAGTAGAAGTGTGTCTGCTGTGCAAGCTGAACCACAACATAAAAGAATGCCCATCACTTCCCCAAGTGAAGGTTGTTCTGCAGGCATCAACTCCAGAGGTGGAACCGACCTACTTCATTGCACAAAAGAAGCCCTGATAGCCTCAAAACCAAGGTATGAATCCAGACTTGTTTCCATTTTTTAATAACATGAATAATTGGAATAATATGCAGAACGTGAATACAAAGTTCCCTTAATATTACTCTCAATGGAACCCCTCTCAACCTTCAATGCAAAATTATAACTCCTGGAATCCCTGGGTTCAGCCACCACAACCACCACACCAACCAACTTCTTGGTCTTCTGGATGGAGGAATTTCCATATAGGGAATTAGTTTCCTCAACAACCTCCTCATCAATAGAAACCATACCCTCCTCAATATCCTCAATATCCTCCATATCCTCATCAACAGTCGCAGCTGCAGTTGTAGAACAATGCTGCCCCTAACATGTCGATACGACCTTAGCTGCCTGCTCAGCCTAATCCTAATCCAAACAATAAAATAGTCCATCAATTTGAGACTGTAAACATGCCTTCCTACTCCCTTTCTCCTGTGCCTTGTAACGATATTCGCTTACGATAAGGAAAAATAGTAGACCCTGTAATCATTGAAGATGTTCCATCCCCTGTACATGAAGAAGGGGCCCAATTCACAACATTTATCTAATAGAACCCCTATCATTGAACATGTTGAACATCCTATGGATGTGTCAGCCAAAACATAGGGTGATACACCCAACGACACACATCCTACTCAGCTGATTAGGCAACCATCGTACCCTGAAAGACTAATGCTACCAAAGGTAGTGGGACAACCTCAATCTAACCTCTTAGGAGAGTTAAAGAATATTTATGTTAAAATTCCCCTCCTTCAAGCTATCCAAGACGTACCTAGCTATGCTCGAACTGTTCGGGATCTGTGCATAAAGAAACCAGGAAGGAAACCCATAGATCCTCCCACCGTTCATGTCATAGGGAAATTATCTGCATTAATAACAGGAAAAACCCTTTTGGCTAAATATGACGATCCTGGGAATCCCACTATCACTGTACAAATTGGGAATACACAGATACCCAATGTACTAGTAGATTTAGGAGCAGCGATTAATGTCATGACAATCAAAACTGTAAGGAAACTTGGGCTCACTAATATCAGGCCAAACCCCATCGTGTTATAACTGGCAGATAGATCCACCATTAAACCTGAAGGAATTTTGGATGATCTTGTCATCTCAGTCGACTCCTGGGAGTAACCTGCTAACTTCTTGGTTTTACAACCTAAGTCGCAGCTAGGAGGAAACCCACTAATCCTAGGAATACCTTGGTTAGCCACAGCTGATTCCTGCATCAACTATCAATCTGGGTCTATGACCATATCAGATGGCACAGAGACAAAGAACCTCACTCTCTATCCTCCAACTCGACCAAGCCTAGACGCTGAAACTTCCTTATGAATGGAGCCAGAGGAAGAAGAGGGCATTCAGCCATTACTAATGATAGGGAAGGATTTAACCTTTAAGGATGAGACGAAAGATGATGCCATTAATAATTTCATCAGTGAACCCACTTTGGTCAATAAAGAAATTTATCAAATCCTGAGCATTACTTTAGGTGAGGAAGAACAAGGAAATCTCATGGAAGAAGCACTAGTTAGTGACACACATCTAATCCCAGTATTGAAAAATTTGAAAAGCATTCCCATCGAAATAGAGTCTGGAAAAACCCTGAATATCAACCCCAATCTCTCTCTAGATGAACAGAAGTGCCTGATCAGTATCCTAAAAGAAAAAAAGGGGGCATTTTCCTGGGAGTACATAGACATGAGGAGTATTCCCTCTAATCTTGGCACCCATCATATTTACATTAAAAGTGACTCTCGGCCTGTGTGCCAGCCTCAACAACGAATGAACCCCAATCTTAGGGACATAGTGAAGGAATAAATTCAGAAACTCTTGGAGGCAGGATTTATATATCCTATTTCAGATAGCGAGTGGGTGTCCCCCCTCGTAATTGTACCCAATAAAAATGGTAAATGGAGAGTCTGTGTGGACTATAGGGAGTTGAACAAAGCAACACAAAAAGACCATTTTCCCTTGCCCTTTATCGATCAAGTACTCGACACCTTATCAGGGAAAAGTTCTTCTCCTTCCTGGATGGGTTTAGCGGGTACAATTAGATTCAGCTTGCTCCTAAAGACCAGGATAAAACTACCTTCACCTGCCCCTGGGGAACATTTGCTTACAGAGTGCTTCCCTTTGGTTTATGTAATGCACCAACAATGTTTCAAAGAGCTGTGATTGGCATATTTTCAGAATTAGTTAATGATAGTATGGAAATTTTTATGGATGACTTTACTCCTTATGGGAAAATTTTTGAAGAAGCACTGGAAAATTTGAAAAAGGTTTTAACTCGCTGTGAATAGACCCAGCTCTCTTTAAGCACTGAAAAGTGCCATATGATGATGAGTGAAGGAGTAGTATTGGGGCATTTCATCTCTATTGATGGCATCTAGGTGGATCCCTCGAAAATTAAGGTAATAAAAAATATACCTACTCTTGCCACTCAAAGAGAAGTGCGAAGTTTTCTAGGGCATGCTATATATTACTGAAGATTTTTAGAAAATTTTTCCAAGCTTGCCTCCCCTTTGTTTTCATTGTTAATGAAGGATGTGCAATTTTTTTGGAATGAAGCATGCCAGACAGCGTTTGTTAAGCTTAAGGAGAAGCTGTCCACAACTCCTATCTTAAGAGGACCCGATTGGACCCTACCCTTCCACATTTTTTCAGATGCTTCTGATACCGCTATTGGAGCAGTCTTAGGTCAACAGGATGGCCAAGTACCTTATGCAATTTATTATATTAGTAAAAACTTAGCCCCTACTGAACTTAATTATACTGTCACTGAGAAGGAGTTCCTAGCTATTGTTTACTCCATTAACAAATTTTGGCATTACATTACTGGATATCCTACATTTGTGCACACTGACCACTCTACCATTAAATATCTCATTAATAAACCTATTACTAATGCTAGAGTGACTAGGTGACTTTTATTATTACAAGAATTTGAAATTACCATTATAGATAAACCTGGAAGAGAAAATGTTGTCGCTGATTTCTTATCTCGTTTCACTAACAGTGATGATAATTTGCCTATTGAGGACTCTTTTCCAGATGAACACTTATTTGCAGTTTCAGCTCACTCCCTTTGGTATGCAGATGTCGCTAATTATCTAGCTACAAGAAAGCTTCCGGCACATATGTCCAAAAGAGAAAAGAGAAAAATCATCCAGCAAAGTTCCAGGTATTGTTGGGTAAACGGTCACCTCTTTTACATAGGTCCTGATCTTGAGATCAAAACATGTGTAAGAGAAGATGAAATCTTCCATATACTGAAGGCCTGCCATGATGAACCTTGTGGGGGACATTTTGCAGACCGAAGGATAGGACACAAAGCACTGAGAATGATCTATTATTGGCTAACTCTTTTCAAGGATGCAAATAGATATGTCCAGTCTTGTGATAGCTGTCAAAGGATGGGTCAGCCCAATTGATTAGATCAAATGCCTCTGCAACCACAATCAGTGATTGAACCCTTTGATAGATGGGCTTTAGATTTTGTTGGTCCTATCAGCCCTCATTCCAAGTAGAAATCCTACATCTTGGTCTGTACCAATTATATGACGAAATGGGTAGAATTTGTGGCTCTGGTGAAGGCTAACGACCAGGCTGTGATTGACTTCCTGTACAGTGAAATATTTACCCATTTTTGGGTGCCCAAGGAAGTGGTTACCGATGGAGGGTCGCAATTCGTGTCGCATCAATTTGAAGCTCTGTTACGGAAGTACCATATTCAGCATCGGGTAGCTTCACATTACCATCCCCAAGCCAATGGCTAGGTGGAAAGCACTAATAAATTCATTGAAGCTATCCTCACCAAGACGGTCAAGAGCCATCGTAGAGATTGGGCTGATAGACTTCCAGAAGCATTATGGGCATATTGCACCGCTTGGCATAACACTATGGGTTTCTCCCCTTACGACTTAGTATATGGGAAAAGTGTCGTCTTCCCAATTGAATTTGAAATTAATACCTTGAAGATGGCCACAGAGGTAAACCTAGATGTAACTGAATCCATAAGAGAAAATTGAACCAACCGAATGTACTGGACGAAAATTGGTTAGCTGCAGTGGACCAAACAGTGTTAATTCAGCAACAGAGATCTAATTGGCATGACCAATTCATCAAAAAGAAGGTCTTCTATGAGGGAGACTGGGCACTATTATACGATTCTAGATTCAAAAGAGATTTCAAGGGCAAATTATGCACAAGATGGCTAGGCCCATACCTAGTAGATAGAGTATTTGATAACGGTACAGTCCACCTGGTAACTATCGATGAAAACCGTGCACCATTATTTGCCAATGGTCACAGGATGCAACTATATCGTAAGCCCATTTCAAAGGATGCATTTATCTCACAAATTTTTGCTGATCTAGACTACTAGCTAGCACAAGGGAAGGAATTTTTCTCTGCCTCTATCAATCCTTAATTGATCACTGTAAATCACGTATGAATTTTTGTACATAAATAAATGTTTTTTTTCATGTTATTGTTATCTTTTCTTTTGCACTTGATCCGTTTTTTGTTTTTTTCTAAAAATGTGCAGGAAAGTGCCCAGGAATGGCGGTCATATCGGGCCTATTGACCAAAGTCATTTTTTTTTTCTGTGACTTCCCGCACCAAGTTTTTTTCCCCTTAATAAACCTGTCGCAGCTACAACACCCTTTTCTGGCAGCTGTGACACCTTTTTCGTCCACTGCAACACCATTTTTCCAGCAGCTGCAACACTCTTTTTCTGACAATTGCAACACCTTTTCCAGCAGCTGCAACACCTTTTTTTGACAATTGCAACACCCTTTTTCCAGCAGCTGCGACACCTTTTCTGGCTGCTGCAACACCATTTCTGGTAGCTGTAACACCATGAAACTACGCCTTTTTTCATTTCCACAGCGGCGACCTCATTTTAATTTTGCCCATAAATCTCATTTCGTGCAGCTGCAAGACAGCCTTTTTCCATCCATTTAACATTCTTTTATCCTTTTTCTGCAACTGCGACCCTTTTCCGGCAGCTGCGACATCTTTTCCGACAGCTGTAACTCCACTACATTTGGCTGATTTTTCAATCATTCAAGGCCGCGCCTCTGCTTTGATCTCTTTATGGCCTGAGGCTGCGACTCTTTGTGACTTCTATGTTATTGGCAGATCTTTTTGCAGGATAGCAACTCCTCTAGATATGGCTCCGATTCCTGATGCCGACAATTTGACTCATAATGTAGTATTCATCATGTTTCCAACCATTTTAACATGATGGTGTTTGGTTCACCGGCAGAAAATGTTATTATAGCACCCCTGTAATAATGATTACATTTAATGACTGCACAGCGCGTGAGTTTAGCTTTCGCAACGACTGCAATCACATGTTCTATTATTCTCCAAAGGACATTCATCGCCTATTTTCAAAGGTATGGATTTGATTAACCACTTGATTGAGTATCAATATTATTTGACAATATCAGTCGTACCTCCCTTTTTATGCCCATTATTGCGTTAATTAACTCTCTTCTCATGCGACGTAATGACTAATTATGCTACCTAATAACCACCACCTTTCCTAATTTGGGATAAAATTTCAAATAATCCAATACGCTGAAACTTTCTGAATTTGCCTAACTCCCCTCCCAACTGTTCATGCAAACTATGTGTTGTAACCTCCATTTTCGAATCTGTAATTCTACGGACTGCAACATATCTTTGAAGGTAGGAAACCATGGGTATTATAGCCCGGTATGAACCTTCAAACACATGAGAACTCAGACGAAATGTTGTACTTTTCGCCATCTTTCAAGCTGCCAAGTGGACGAAATTTTTCGAACGCCTGAATGGATTTCACCATGAAGTAGCTTTACAGTTCGCTTTGAATCTTACAGAAAACCACTCAGAGGTTTGGGGATTGCACATTGAATTTTCTGAAGCCATAATGGCTGAGGTCACTGGTATTCCTCAGGTGGGTAGATCTTGGTTCGTACATCGAATCCCCACTACTGCAGCAGTACAGGACTTTTTAATAGAAGGGGAGCAGGTTCAAACAACATGAAGGGGGGTAGTATTACAGTCATTGCCATGCCCATGGAATCAAGTTTCCATCTTTCTCAAGAAATACATCACCTGTGAAGGTAGGTACCAAACTATCTATCATTCTGAATTCCCTTTACTATCTCATCTCCGTCACAGGGCTCTGTTAAATATTTCATATTATTTGCTCAATGATTTACATCATATGGCGGGGTTTGTTCAAGTTGCCAAACATCCACTCACCTCACTGACCCACCATGGCCTCATTAAATTGATAATCTTAAGAACCCTTGCTCAACACAATATAACCTGGGAGCAATTTACAACCCAAATTCAGGAACCTGCTCCTTTGCCTAGTGTTCCAATAGAAGAGGAACAAAATCAAGAAGAACCGGTCTATCCACGGTTGGGGGGAAATGTAAAGCAACAGTAGGCTTAGAGACCCTCCAATATAGTTGGGGGGGAGATGAAACTGGATCATAGGATCGGTCAGGGGCACAAGCAGAACATTTGGCAAAGTATGTACATGAAAACCTTATGGAAGAACTAAATAGTAGGGCAACTCTGACAGCACTGAGCAGAGGGTAAAACTGGAGCAGCATTAGATGCTGCGACAGTTGAAATTGAAGATGCTAGAGCCATGATAACAGAAGAAAATGCTGAGGTGGTGACTATTGAATCTTCCTCTGAGTGGGGAGGAACCCTGATTGAGTAAGAACACCCTGAAGAACAAGAATACGATAGAACTGGTGACATTCCTTCCTCATCAGTTGCAAATTTAGAAACTCCAGCACCACATAGAAAAAGGAGAAGATTAAAGAATGAAATTAAGGCCTCACCACCTATAATACGAAAAAGAACCAAGTCAGTCGCAAAAGCAGCAAGGGAAAAATGGGAAACATTAGAAGCACAAATTGAGTTCCCCATTCTTAGACCCAAGACAATTGACACCCCACAGGAACCAGTCACAGAAGAACTGCAAATTTAAGGACTTATGTTTGAAAACATGATACTAAAAGAGGAAGTACAAGCACTCTGAAAGGAGTTGGAAAATTGGAAGGAAACATGTAGAAAACAGGGTGAAAGGAAGCTTCACACATTGGTCGAAGCTGCAGATCACCTGGAAGGATCAAATCTTACCGAGGCTGGCAAAGAAGAAGAAAGAGTGGTCTCCCCTACGTGTGGAGAAATATTTGATGAGTTAGGTTATAAGGTTATAAGGAGAAATCTTCGTGCCTTTACAACACAGCAGTCTGCACCTACAACTATGGAAGGACAGGTACAACTTGATTTGAGAGATGGTGGGACTCCCCAAGAAAAACTTCAGGAGAAGGAGGTTGCAAATGAACAAGATGTTGTCACACAAGAACCAACATCCTTGAATATTATTGATGGTGATATTCCCAAAGAAGAAGTTCAGGAGAAAGAAGTTTCAGATGAACAGGTTGCTGCCACACAAGAACCAGCGTCCTTGAATACTACCGATTTAGGAGATGGTGAAAATCCCCAAGAAAAAATTTAGGAGGAGGAAGCTTCAAATAAACAGGATGCTGTCACACAAGAACCAACATCTTTAAATATGCCTTTCAAAATTGCCACTAACCATGGGATAGAGGAACCAAAGGATGAAGTTATTCCCGATTTTATGGATGAATATTGCACTGTGACCCCAGAATCCTCCCATGACACAGAAATAATAGAAGTGGAACCACAACAACAAGACAATGATGAGGTCAAACAAGATGCTATCACACAAGAACTAGCATCCTTGAATGTTCTTGCTCACATGGCTGCCCAAACGAGGGGAGGAGAACCAAGAATTGAAGGCACTCTGGAGTCTAATGAAGAATTTTGTATTACAACTCCAGAATCGTCTCAGGACACAGAGATACTAGAATGGGAATCACAACAATAGCGAGATGAAGAAGTGAATCAGGATGTTGTTATACAAGAACCAACATCCTTGAAAATTGTAGTAGAAATGAAACAAGTGGATGCCATTTCTAATATGGATTTAGGTGAATATGAACAAGTCCAATCACAACCCTCAGGTGATACTGAAATCCTTGAGGAACAGCTTCACATTGAAGAAGACATCCAATCTCAGTAGAATAAGGAGAAATAAGAACAGGGCTCTATCACACAAGAATCAACAACCTTACAATCCCTGGTTGAGATAGAAGCTGATGATCATGTAGAGAATGAAATTAAAATGTAGGAGGAAGTTGCTCCACAAGAACCAACATCCTCACAGTCAGCTACCCAAGTTTCCAAAGGTGAACCTTAGAAAGAAGATGCTACTACAAAAGAACTAGCATCTCCAGAAGTAGTGGAAGTGGTTGGCAAAGAAATTTCAGGAGGGGTTGCTGTTACACAAGAACTAGCACCCCCAGAAGTAACTTCAGATGTGCAGAATGTCCAATGTGGCACATTATGTGACAAAGTGTGGATTGAGCCCCTTCGAAATTTCATTGACCTGGATCCTAACAAAGAGGAATATTCTAAAGAAGAAGAAGCTCTGAACCCTACCGCAGAAATCTCAATTTTGAGAATGGAGGTAAGAAAATGGAAAATCCAGGTGGAAGAATACCAAGAAGGGATGTTTTCCCTCACCGAGCATAAAAATACCATCAAAATACTAGAGGATAAATGGGCAGAAGAACGTATGACCCAGAGACTTCGAGAAGAAGAGATACAGAACGAACTAAGGGAGCTGAAAAAGTTCCAGTCTATGTAGAAGGAAAAGAGCAGATGTATGCTCTTTCTCAAGAACTCCTGGGCACTAGGGTACCTTCCTCTTCCTACCCTGTCTTTTTAATTGAACAATTTGTTTGGTTTAAGTTAAGGGCTGTGAAAGAAGGGAGGTCATTTGAGATAACAACCTCAGCAAAATTATTGGAAACATTTTTTAGAAGCAATTTTGAAGACCAAAATCTGCTGTGCGAACTGTATTTGCATGAGATGGCTTGTCCTCTGGGCCACCATTCAAATCCCGTCCCTTTTTCAGGAGATGTTCAGTTGAGGGAATTTGATTCTTTTGTGAGCAATCATGCTCAGTGGGAAATTTCTTTTCAAACCCTTTCTCACAATGAAGCTCACTCTAATCGTTGGGTCCAAAGTGAGCCTCAAAATTCTGGTATTTTTCTTGCCCGACACAGGAGTTTGCTCTCATGCCCCATCCAGACTCGACACATAATGGAACTGCAAGAGGAAGTTATTTCTACCTGTACTAACCATATTTCTATACACCAACAAGCAGCACTAGAAGAAAGTAAGCACAGATGGCAGGTTGCCTCTCCTCCTCTCAAGAACAGAGACCCCTATTATTTTAGAAATTTTGAACAGGCACGTTCCAGTGTTGACGGTTATGTTGGATGTATCAGGGAGTGTGGGACTAATTGGCTGGGCCTGAAATTTAAATTTCCCCTCATCTGGTGGCCAGCAAATGTTCGGGTACACATGGTACTCCCAAAAAGACCGAACACCTTCAACAACCGCTTCACACAAATAGATCACAGATCAACACACGAATGTTTGTCACGTGGTTAAAACCCTTGAGAGGGAAACAGTCCATGACCCCAGCCAAATAGCTACTTGGAGAAATTTATTATGCAAAAAGAAAGAAAGTTACATGAGCTTCTCATAATCGATCAACTAGCCAAGGACCCTCTATGCTCTTTAAATAGAGATCATAGACCAATCGGGTGTTAATCCACGGATCAATGGTAGGTATGATCTAAGAGAAGTTGAAATGTCGAATCACTCTATGTCTAGAACATATCATGACCCTCGGGTTGGAATATTTACAAATGCATACTAATGCATACTAAAGAAACACACTTTTACCTAATGGATATATTACACAAGTTGATCTTAACTAACTCCTAAGTGTCTAAATATCCTAACATCCCCCCTTAAGAACAACTTGGGATAGCATTGAAGGATTTACAAAAGTGACACTATTAGGAGAAGGAAGGAGGCATTAGAGCCTATCCCCCCTTAAGGACACGTTCCTGAACTCCTAACATAGACCGAAGTTTAGAAAACTTCGCTTCTGTAAGAGACTTGGTGAAGATGTCTGCAACTTGATCATCTATAGGGCAATAGAGAACTTCAATAATGCGATCATGAACAAGATTTTTGATGAAGTGCATGTGTAGCTCAATGTGTTTGCTACGCTGAGGTAGAATTGGATCTTTGGGAAGCTTGATGGCACTTTGATTGTCGCACCAAAGTGGAGTAGGCTGCTGCTGCTTGAATCCAAAATCTGAAAGGATCTGTCAAATCCATAAAGCTTCCTGACTGGCATTAATTGCAGCTCGATATTATGCTTCTGCTGAAGAAAGAGCAAGAGCTTGTTGTTTCTTACAAGCCCAAGTGACAGGTCCAGATCCGAGACTGAAAACATAACCTGTGGTAGACTTTCAATCATCAGGATCGCCAGCCTAATCTGAATCAGTGAAACCAACCAACAAAGGTTTCCCCCCTGTACTATAATGAATCCCAAACTGAATTGTACCTCAAATATATCAAAGTATTCTTTTTGCTGCTTTCTAGTGACTTTCATGAGGAGTTTGCATATAACGGGCAACATGACCAATGACAAAGGAAAGGCCGGGACGGGAATGAGTCAAGTATAAAATACTACCAACAAGTTGATGATAGAAGGTGGCATATACTTCAGGGGAAGTACAAGTGGTAGAAAGTTTGACTCCAGACTAGAAGGGAGAAGGGGCTGGTTTACAATCTTCCATGTGGAAGCGACAAAGAAGGTCACAAGCATACTTAGACTGGGAAAGAAAGATTCATTCTTTGGTTTGCAAGACTTGGAGACCAATAAAATAATACAAATGTCCTAAGTCTGGCATTTCAAAATTTTTCTTAAGACTGGATTTCACATGGGTTATAAGTTTAGGGTCACTACCAGTAAGGATAAGATCATCAACATAAAGAACAAGTATGATGAGATGGTTTCCTACTTTATTGGTATAGACATTGGGGTCAGAATGGCATCTAGAAAAACCAATGTCAAGGAGAAAGCTATCCATTTTGGCATACCAAGCTCTAGGAGCTTGCTTACGGCCATATAAGGATTTCTTAAGGAGACAAAAAAGGCTAGAGTTATTCTGAACATATCCAAGAGGTTGTTCCATGTAAATTTTCTCATGTAAATCACCATGTAAGAAGGCAGACTTGACATCCATTTGATGGACTTCCCAGTTATGTAAGGCTGCAAGGGAAAGAACAAGGTGGATGGAGTTCATTTTTGCTATAGGGGAAAAGGTTTCATTGTAGTCAATCCCTTCAACTTGGGAAAAACCTTTGGCAACTAACCTTGCCTTAAGTATTTCAATACTTCCATCTGATGCATATTTAGTTTTGTAGACCCATTTACATCTGACAATTTTTATTCCTTTTGGAAGAGGAACAAGATCCCAAGTATCATTCGCCATTAAGGAACATTATTCTTCATCCATAGCTGCATCCCAATCTGGATTTCCTGAAGATTCTACAAAAGTTTCTGGATCATGATTCTCGAAAACTTGAGCCAAAAGAGAAGAGGCTCGCTGAAACTGAGAACGTGTTCGACGTTGATCTCTAGGATCACCGGCAAGATCACCAACTGCTTCACATGTTGAACGGACCCATTGAGGAAGTATTGGTGCTGGTGCAATTGGAGGAACATGAGCAGGCGGAGGTGGATTTTCATCCTCACTGTCATCATCAGAAACTGGAGTTGGAAACTTGTCAAGGAAGCTGGAAGAAGAATAAGAAGAAGGCATAATCGTCGAATCTGCTTCGCAGGCCAAAGATGGCACACCCGCCAAGTTAGGCTCGCGGGCCAAGAGATTTTCATCAAATTTAACATCTCTTCTAATGATTATATCATGAGAATGTGGCTGAAGAAGTCTATAACCTTTTTGCATCTTCAAAATATCCAACAAATATGCACTTTTCACTTTTAGGCTGCAATGCTTTTCGTTTTTCATCTGAAATGTGAGCCCATGCTTCACAACCAAACACACGAAAGTGACTTACATCTGGTTTAATTTTACTCCATGCTTCTTCCGGTGTTATACCTTGTAAAACTTTAGTAGGTGTGCAATTAACTATGTAATTTGCACAATTTATGGCCTCAGCCCAATATTGAAGACTTAGTCCCTTACATTGGATCATACAATTAGCCATTTCTTTTAAAGTGCGGTTCTTCCGTTCAGCTACACCATTTTGTTGTGGTGTATATGGAATAGTGTGTCGTTGTTGGATTCCTTGTTCAGTGCAAAAAGTAGTGAACTTGTTGTTAACATATTCTCCTCCATTGCCAAATCTTAACTTAATAATTTGATGACCAGATTGTTTTTCAACAAGGGCCTTGTAGGCTAAGAACATGTTAAATACTTCGCTCTTAAGTTTTAGGAAGTAAACCCAAGTGCATCTGGAGTAGTCATCAATGAAAGTTAAGAAATATTTGAAACCAAAAAATGATCCAGATGGAAGAGGACCACACAAGTCACTATGCACAAGCTCCAAAGGAACCGAGGCGTGCCAAAAGGCACGTTTGTCAAAACTATCCCGATGATGTTTTTTGAGTACACAACTAGAACAAACACCATCCTTGCAGGATACCATCGGAAGACTAATCACCATATTGTCTTTACATAGTTGTTGCAATGAGCGATAATTTAAGTGACCAAATCGCTCATGCCAAAGTTTGCTCAAGTTATCACTATGAGCAACAAAAACAGAAGGAAAAGGTGATGACCCAAAGTTGTTAAATTTGTACAACCTGGTAATAATGATCAACGGTTCCAGTAGCGAGGACATTTTGAGGATTTTTAAAATCCTTGATTACAACTTGGTGAGGTGTAAATGTCACAATTTTACCTTCACATGAATGAGTAATTTGATAGACTGATAACAGATTGCAAGAAATTTTTGGAACACATAGTACATCACTGAAATGACCATTTTCTACTGGAATTGTTCTAGATCCTACAACACTTAAAGATCTATCATCACCAACAAATATTTGTTTGGTGTTACATTCATGCATAGTAGAAAATATGGCTTGATCCTGATCCATATGATAAGATGCTCCAAAATCAATGAGCCATTCATTTGAAGTAGATGAAGAAGATGCAGTATAGGAGTAACCAGAAGCACAAAGTGCATGTCCATGAGAGTTAGATTCTGAAGACGAATCTATGCTGATGTGGTGCTTCTTCATTGCTGCTTCCAAGGCTGCCATCTTCTTGAAACACTTAGATTCATCATGATTATCTTTCCCACAAAAATTGCAATGACGCTCAGTCTTATTTCCTTTTTGCTTGGATCCTTTGTCATTTTTTAAAGAAGGAGCTGACTGAGAAGGTTTGGGACCCTTGTTGTTTTGCTTATTATTGCGAAAATTTTGTTTCTTGGGAGGCTTGGACTTTTTTTTGTTGTTGGGACAATAAGGCTTTCCCAGATGTATCTGCATTGTTAATTATTCCAAGATGAGTGAGCTTATCTTGCTCTCTAATTAAGGAATCACAAAAGGATTCAAGGCTAGGCTCTTGATAGCTAGTTGTAGTCAAGGATTCTTTCATGGAGTAGAATGTAGATACAAAAACAGAATATGCAGGTCCAAGTTTTGAAATAATATGATAAATACATCGGTTATCTTGTTTCTTAATCTTGCATTCTGCACATAATAGTCTAAGAGTTTTATACTTAGATAAATAGTCTTGAATGCATGAAAAATCATTTGGATTCAAAGAAAGCAACTCATTCTCAAGTTGATGACCCCGAATTTCATTGTGTTTACCAAACACAGATTCCAACTTTTCCCAAGCGAGATTAGGTTCATCAATTCCAGATATGTGGAATCGCAAATCAGTAGAGATTGACATCCCAATCAATTCACGAGCTTCATCACATCTATTTTCCCATTTAATTTTCTTATCATCAACAGTGGGTTATGTTTCTTTACCTGAGGTTATTATGAAAAGTTCCCTATTTCGCAGAACATCATCCATACGAGATTTCCATGAGAAATAGTTAGAACTTGTAAGTATAATATTACAAGGGGAGGCCATAATATAAAATAATGGCTGAAATAATAGAAACTAACTATCTAGATGCAAAGAGCTCGAAAAAATATGCGGTTTAAAAAAAAACGACACTTAAAACTGATTCTGGATGATGAAGTTATGCTTGATCAAAGAAAAAGTTGAAGATGTCCGCAATAGTGACGTGGCAAATATAAACTTGACCAACTAAAAAAGGAAACCCCCTCTTCCCAAGATCAACTTTTGACAATCACTTTTACAATAAAGTTGTTTTGAAGTGAATCACTTTTGTAGAATAAGTGATATTCACTTTTACAATATTGTGACTTTTAAATAGTGCGACAATAAATTAAAAGACTTAAGTGACTCAATTTTATTTTATTTTGTTTATGTGAGATGCACTTTTACAATAAAGTAACTTCAAAATAGAAATTGCATGCACTAAAAAGTAGCTTAATAAGACTTGAACTCAAGACCTATTAAGTAATAAAGCAACTTTGGACCAAGTGAGCTAAGTTTAAAAGGTACATGAAATAATGGAAAGAGGAAGGGTTTTTTTTTTAAAACTCTTCCCTCTTGTTCTCCATGCTTGCTTTTTTTTCTTCTGCAAATCACAAAAAAAAAACGAAAAACAAAAACAAAACAAAAAATTTCGACATAATGGGGTTAGATCTTGGTTAGCTTACCTGGAAAGTCTACGTTTTCAAGTTTTCTCGTTGTTTCTGATTTTTCATGATCGCACAAGGTGCACGGCAAAGAGCATACGTAGCCGAGAAGACAAGAGAACAAAAAACATTCCCTTACTGTTTCTGATTCGTCGCGATCGCGCAAGGTGCATGGCAAAGAGCATACGCAGTTAGGGAAGGCAACAGTCTGAGACTAAAACAAAAAAGATATAATAATAAACTGATAAAATATGAGAGATTTACAAAAAACAAATCTGTCACTGTAACATTATACCTTCAGATTTGCCGAAATGGGTGTTTTTGTAGCAAACAGAAATGGTTTTTGGTGAAACAAAAACTATTTCCCAATGGAAACGATGCTCCAGACGCAATGGAATAGCTCCCATAGGCCAAAAATGCACAAAAAATCCAGAACCAGAAACCCTTTCAAAGTTTTGGCAACACCGGTTCTAGATCTTGATCAAAACCAAAAGAGGCTCTTCATAAAATCTCTAATACCATGTTCGGGTACATAGGGTACTCCCAAAAAGACCGAACACCTTCAGCAAACACTTCACTCAAATAGATCATAGATCAACACACCGATGTTTGTCATGTGGTTAAAACCCTCAAGAGGGAAACAGTCCACGGCCCCAGCCAAATAGCTACTTGGAGCAATTTATTATGCAAAAGAAAGAAAGTTACATGAGCTTCTCATAATCGATCAACTAGCCAAGGACTCTCTATGCTCTTTAAATAGAGATCATAGACCAATTGGGTGTTAAGCCACGGATCAATGGTAGGTATGATCTAAGAGAAGTTGAACCGTCGAATCACTCTATGTCTAGAACATATCGTGACCGTCGGATTAGAATATTTACAAATGTATACTAATGAAACACACTTTTACCTAACAAATATATTACACAAGTTGATATTAACTAACTCCTAAGTGTCTAAATATCCTAACAGCAAAACCATACAGGATGGATTTCTCACTGACCAAGGAAGAGGAGCGGCAATGTTGGAGATATTGGGTTTCCCATAGAGGGCTCATAGAAAAAGAAGGCACGTCTGAGTTCCCCTACAACTTCTCTTCTCTCCATGAACAGAGCACAGTGCAAGATTCAAATTCGGAATAATTGAGGTTGTTGCATGAGGACATGCAACAGAACAGTTGGGGGGAGATGTTGGGCCTAGAAATGGCACTTTTTGACCATCCTTATTCACTCCTTTTTTCCCTATCCTACCCCATTGAGCATGCCAAATAAATGTTTTACCCTCACTCCACTCTTCAATCCACCAAGGTATGATTGGTTATTGTCTTATTTTATTAATACTTATGATTGTGGTAATTAAGGATATATATCTCTCAATATGTTAACACATGATGGTTTATAAAGGTATTTTGAGATATAGAGACTGTAGGTATAGCGGGCTGAACGTGCTAAGAGAAGGATGGGAATTCATCGCTCAAGTTGATCGCCATCTATCCTACCATTGCCCAAGGGATGCGCTCTCAGAATATTACTCCAGGAAAGGCTGTACAAGAATAGCTGTAAACAAAAGGCGATAGAATTGGAAGTCAACAGTGAACTACTGCTCGTGTATAGTGGTGATCTGAGGATATCACTATTTCTGGGCCAATTAACAGTTTTCCTATATTTCCTACTTTCATCCTGCCATGGTTGTAGCAATTGTTGTAATTTAGGGCGCCTGAAGATCAGAGATCTTCATGGATGCCCAATAATAGGGATAGGATGTTATGATATAAATTGTATAAATATGGATAATTGTTCTGAGCCTGGGGTTGAACCCCTAACCAATTCATTGTATTAGCTGCAAATGCAAGTTGTGTAATTGATCTGCCTTTTTAATACAAGGAGTTACTTCAGATCTAAGGGTTTTTAACGTGTGTTCATCCAGCATCTCTCTGTGAAGGCTGGGCCTACCTTCCCATAGGGATTGCTAAGTTAAATCAAGCATTTTAATTATTCTCTCATGTGATGTTATGTTTAATTTCATTTCTTCATAGGAAGCTGTGACAGTTGTGGATTGACAGTGTGTTATTCATTGCATCTCTTGGAAAGCTGTAGTGGCATGGTAAAATAGTCGACTGTGTAGGTAATTATATCTTATGCAATTGTGTGGTAGCTAAAGAAGCCCTGTTCATCCCCAGATCCCTTAATTATTGTTTCCATATATTCTTGGAAGTTGTTCCTTTGTTTTCATAATCGTGGAACTCTATTCTTGTACTTTGAATTCCTAGATTAGTTGAAGTCAATTTTTGTACCTTGAATTTCCAGAAAGATCTAATTCCAATTTCTACCTTTTGAATTTTTAGAGTAATTAGATCAAGATAGTTGGGTGAATCATTAGATGGATTGATAAACAGGATTTCATTTTCTGCAAAAGTAATTTATATGTGATTTCATGAATCTTTTAATTTCTAGATCCAAGACAGCATAAGGTAATTGTGACTGTATCTTTTAGAAGGTAAACTAGATTAAGTGGATCCTTGGGATGAGCATAGCTGAATAGAGAATATGATTGTTCATTCACAGCAATTCAGTGTTTAATCATATACAATGCATCTTATCCTTGAAATAGAATACTTCCCTGGGTTGACAATAAATATTGCACACTCTGTATGTTAGCTGTAATTAACTTGCATATTGGGTGCCCAACATGGCCTTAGTTGATGGGGCCCTAGCATTTTTATGCATTTGTGTTTTGTAACTCCTCCTAAGTATAGCTTAAGGGGGGGTGTTGGAGACATTTACCACCATACACACTCATTCTGGTCAAATTGGCCTAGTTAAACCACTATCCTAAGTATTATTGACATATATTGACATCAGTGGACCATTAATTCACATCATCTAGTCACACCCATGCCCACCTTAAGTCAAGGAGGCTAACTTATCCTTCTCCTACATTTGGGGAGGCTAACTGGAGCACTCCGGGGGTGATCTGAGTGATATTAATGCACCTAATTGCTAACTGATGGTTACAATCAGTTAATAGGGCAGTCAAGGCGTCTCCTTTCATTTAATTGATTATTTAATGATTAAATTAATGAACGGGAGTCAACAGGGGTGCCTCCACCAACTTCTGATGTTTAGTTCAACTTCAATTAACCTCATCGGGGTTCATTGGAGTCATTGAAGTGCTAGCACTTGATGGTTGGCTTGCTATGACATGTGTCTGATCTCTTTCAGTTGAGACTTAGTCATTTATTGCACTTCGACTTCAGTTAGGGCTCAATTGAGTCAATTAGGGTTTTGATCAGTGGTTAACTGGAGTGTTGACTATGGCTTACATTCAGTTAAGCTAGAATCACTCATTCAATTCGAATAACCTCCTTAGGAATTTGAATTTCTCATTCATTCATGCTTGTAGCATGACATTGTATTATATTAATTTTCTTTCATATGATTATACAGAGCGGCTACTCATTCTGTAGACCGATTACACCATTTCATGAGTTATTTTTTTATTAATATTTGATGAGACTGATGTTTAGTCCCTAGATCAATGTCCAAGATTAATATGGTATCAGAGCTCACGACGGGACAAAGCTCTATCTCTCAAAAACAAGCTTTTTGACAGATTTCTGCATGAAATTTGAGCAATAGCTCAAAAATCCAGCATTGCACCAGAAGCCAAGGCTTACCACTTAATACCCCAAGTAAAGAACTTGTTGATCAAGATTGCTTGATTGACTATGTTGGGTGTGATGAAAGCCTAAAATGTGCAGGCTGTCCGACCTTACATTGCCCTTTCTATTTTGATTTTCAGGTTTTCTACAGGTGAAGCATTCGCTCCAGCAGATCCAGATGACCTCCTCAGTAGATCTTTTGACTCCATACAATTTCCACTCATGGAAAGGTAATATGGAGATTCAGCTACACTCCAAAGGACTCTTTAGAGTCACCATGGACACTGAAGATGAGCCCGGTTCAACCATATAAAAATCAAGATTCTTGAACAAGAAGGATGAAGCCTTCGGTTTCTTATGCCTCTCTATTTCCCGGGATCTTCTTTTCCATCTTGTGGGATTGAAGACTCCAAAAGAAATATGGGACAAATTGGCAACAATATATGGAAAGCATGATGACTTGAGGGCTTACCAGCTCGAAAATGAAATAATGTCTCTCCATCCCTCCAATTTCGAGACTCTGAATGATTTTTTCACAAAGTTCAAGCATATTGTTTTACTCTTGAAGCAATGCAAAGAGGAGAAGGAGGATGATCAGCTCATCATCACCATACTCTCCAAGATTGGGGCTGATTATTCAGTTTTTGTTTCTACATTCCGTGCGGGGAAGCTCACAACCCCTGGATGGAAGATGCCTACACTCAATGCCTTCATTGAGTCCCTAACAAGTGAACATGACAAGCTTGTTCAGATGGGGATCATTAGATCTTCCCATGATTAATCCCTCCATGTCTCAGGGACCAAAGATCTGAAGGGTAAAGGAAAGCAGCAGAAAAACCCAAAAACTAAATTTGATGCTCCTAAACCTTGATTTGAAAACGAGCAGCATGATGAGTCTTCCGGCTCAAGGAAGAACAAAGGAAAAGGGCAATATGGCAAGGAAAAAGTCAAGTGTTGTTATTGTGGGAAGGGATTCCACCTTGAACATGCCTACATGAAGAAGAAGCTTGATGAAGCAACCTCTCTCCTTGAGATAAATCACATCAATCTTCTGGAGAGCTTTCAGAGGAGAGATCAACAAGATCGGGAACCACAGCATTGAAAATGTCATGCCCTCATGGCAAGCACTTCGAATTCCAAAGCACTCTTGATTGATTCTAGAGCTTTGAACCACATGATGGCTGAAAGAGACTCATTTTCATCCTTGGATACTGGAAAATCCATCCCCATCCACATGAGAGATGAATCCACCATCATTTCAGAAGGACAAGGTACTATTGATCTTGAAAATGGTTTTTTTTCAAATGTTTTGTATGTACCGTCTCTGGCATCAAATCTCCTTAGTGTCTATCATATGTTAGGAACCCATGTCAATCCTTCTCTTTACCGTGTTAGTATATTGTTGTTGGACGCATATGCTTTGTAAGTCGTCCCATAGTAATTGTTGATCCATAGTTTGTGTTATTGTTGTTGGGTGCATATGCTTTGTAAGCCGCCTGTATTATTTGTTGATCCATAGTTTATATTGGCCCATGGTTTTGACCCATAGTATTGGCACCTATTTTTAGTATATAAGTGTGTGTTGAGGCCAAGGAAGGCACCGTGAAGTTATTTTGTATTGAGCTTGCTCAAAGGAGGTTGCCCCCTCGAAGTGGCCTACGATTAATATAAAAGTGATTTTGAGTTCTGCTACTATATTGTGTATTTTGATTAATTATTTGCTGCAGGGTCTTCACATCTGGTATCAGAGCACTTTCTTGGGCTCGTTGGGTGAAATTTCTGCCCAAATTTTTTTTCGCTTCTGTTGCAGGTTCGGATCTGGGAATAATCCCTATCCACTTAACTGTGGGAAGTACTTGGGCATAAGCCCTAAAACTCATTGTGAGGAGTACCACAGGAACCCCGAAGTAGCTGGCCCATTGAGAGGACTTGCCAGCGAAAAGGGAAACGACCCCTACCTGATTGACTAGTTCCCACCCGTGAGGTAAAACAAGAGCTGTCGTTTGTGGCTAAGCGGTTATCAGTTTTACCTGAGTCGTGGAGTGAGGGGTACTACCCCAATACGCAAGCCATCAGACAGCATTGGTGGCCGAGTGATTCCCTTGAACCGATAGGAAGCCGCACATACATGGGGTCCATATCTATTTTCAGTTGCACAATCGCAGATTTCCTCTGTCTAGAACTGTTGTCGGTCAGTTCCGTGCCATTGCAGATCCATTTGTTGCCGATCACTTCCGTGCGGTTGCAGATTCCACTGTTTCCGATCACTTTCATGCCGTTGCAGATTCCTTCCTGAGGAAAAAAAAAATCTGTTTTTCGGCCATATCTCCTTGGTTTCAACTCTGTTTTCCCTAAAACTTCACTGACACCTTTGCAATTCCATTATGCATATTTCATTTCTGAGGACACTATCCCAAATTCCACTTCCCAAGACCCGAAATCCCACATTTGTCTATTTTTAGGGTTTTCCATAACTCCTTCGATTTTCACCCAAACGCCTTCAAATTTTTCCACCGTATTCCTTTCCTCATTCTGCTTCTTTTTCCCTCTCTACCAAATTTTCTCATTCTTTCACCCCGCTCCTAAAATCCCCATTTTTTGCTTCCCTGTCCTTTCAACAGTGTCCAAAACTTACTCAAACCCAAATTACCTTCCGATTTTTTCCCAAATCCAGATTTTCCTCTACTGAAACAGTTTCTGTTTTTGTTTTTCTACCCACTCCCCCCAAAATAAAAATAAAAAAAAACTCCTGGTTATGGTTGTCACCCACACAGAAGCAAAAGCCATGGAGGAAGCACTTGCATCTATTCAAGCCAAACTCCAGGAACTGGATGAAACATTTCTCGGTCTCCATCTTGAACATTCAGCTGTGAACACCAGATGACAGTACGAATCTTCATCAGACAATGGGTTCTCTTCTTCCAGCAATTTTTGCGGTCTGAAGCTAGATTTTCCTTGCTTCAATGGTACTGATCCGACTGGCTGGATCTATCGTGCAGAACAGTATTTCAGTCTTCATAATACTTTTGATGTCAACAAAGATCCACTTGCCTCCTTTCATTTGGAACGGGAAGCTCTTCAATGGTATCGTTGGTACATCAAGGCTAATGAAGAGCCCAAATGGCCTGATTTTTTCCAGCTCCTTTTGCAACGATTTGGTCCTAGTGCTTTTGATGACTTCAATGGATCTCTCACTAAACTTCGCCAAACTGGCACTGTGAAAGAGTATCAAACTGAATTTGAGAAACTAGCTAATCACACTGAATGATTACCTGATGACTTCTACCGGAGTTGTTTTATCAGTGGTCTAAAGGATGCAATTCACTCTGAGGTCAAAATGTTCAGTCCCAACACAATGATGGAAGCCCTGGGGTTGGCTAAGTTGGAAGAAGACAAGATGGTAGCCCAACAGCGCTCCAAATCCTCTTTTGTTCGCTTCCGAAATATGGGTTCTCAATGACCTCCCATTCCGCCAGCTCCTCGCTCACCTCCAATCAAGCATTTGTTTGAAACAGAGATGCAGGCACATAGAGAAAAAGGGCTTTGTTATAATTGTGATGAGAAATTCACTCGGGGACATCGATGTGTTCAACAAAATCTCTATCTCTTGGATGTGGATTCTCCACCTGCCTCTGAAATTGGAGAAGAAGTTGCCGATGTAATGGATGCTCCGGTTGACACAGGAGCCGCCTACTGACCCTCCATCTCAGGACGACCAGCCCGAGATATCCCTCCATGCTTTAGCTGGAGTCACTGCCCCCCAAACAATGCGGGTACGCGGTTACTTCAAGAAGCTTCCTCTTACCATACTCATTGATTTTGGAAGCACTCATAATTTCATTGACCCTCGGATCGCTAAACAATTTGATTGTTTTATCCATCCTTGCTCCAACTTTGAAGTCATGGTTGCCAATGGGGGCACCTTACCTTGCAAAGGGAAGTGTCGTAATGTGCGTATCTCTATGGGAGATTATAACCTCCACTCTGACATGTTTGCCTTGACCTTAGGCAGATGTGATGTGGTTTTGGGCGCTCAATGGCTGCGCACACTTGGCCCCATATTATGGGATTTTGCTGAACTTTGGATACAGTTCTCCCCCGATGGACACAAACACACATTGAAAGGATTACAACCAGGGTCTCTCAACATCATCAGTTCACATCGCATGAAAAAACTCCTTAAGAAGAGTTCCCATGGTGTCATCACTCAGCTCCATTCCATTCAAATGCAACCATCAGCGGCCCCCAATACTCCTTTGGATCTCCAACACATTCTAGATCGATATACAGGTGTTTTTGCTGAACCAGTGGGACTTCCACCTTCACAACCAGAGGACCATCATATTCAGCTCCTTCCTGGAAGCATTCCTCCCAACATCAGGCCCTATCACTACCATTTCACCAAAAAACATAGATTGAACTCCTCGTTAGGGACTTACTGAAGCAAGGTATTATTCGCCCAAGCACATTTGATGCCCTTTCTCGCACATTTGATGACCAAGGTTCTCTTTCCGTGCTTTCTATGCCTGTTCCAAATTGGTTACAATCGGTTCACCAGGGTTATGTCAATGACTCTTCATTATCTCAAATCATCCACCACTTGGACAACAACCCTTCTACTATCCCACATTACTCTTGGGATGGTGCTTCACTGAGATACAAGGGTCGTCTGGTGCTTCCCCAGAACACAGCTCTTCAACAAGCTATCTTCTATGAACTCCATGCTTCTCCGTCAACTGGGCACTCTAGTTTTCTCAAAACATATGAACGGGAACGGTGCAACTTCTTTTGGCAGGGCATGAAAAGGACAATTCAACAGATGGTGGCTGAATGTGATACCTGCCAGTGCAATAAGGGTGAAACAACACCCCTTTCGAGATTGCTCGAACCCTTGCCCATACCTACCCGGATATCGACAGATATTTCTATGGATTTCATTGAAGGGCTCCCTAAATCTGGAGGGAATACTTTGATTTTGGTTGTGGTTCATTGCCTCTCCAAATATAGTCATTTTTGTGCTCTCAGCCATCCCCATACAGCCTCCTCCGTTGCTCAAATTTTCCTGGACCAGATCTTTCGTCTTCATGGAATGCCTTCTTCCATTGTCTCGGATCGTGATGCGACTTTCACCAGTCATTTTTGGACAGAACTCTTTCACCACACTGGCACCAAACTGAAGATGAGTTCAGGTTATCACCCCCAAACGGATGGTCAGACTAAAATTATCAATAAATGCTTGGAAACTTATCTTCGTTGCTTCTCCTCTGAGCAACAACATTAGTGGGCAAAGTGGCTCCCTCTCGCTGAATGGTGGTACAATACCTCTTACCACATTGCCTCTAAAATGACTCCATATGAAGCAGTTTATGGTCAGGCACCGCCAGTTCTTCTTCCTTACACCCCCAGCAGTTCTCCAGTTCAGGCAGTTGACGCGGTCCTTCGAAACCGTGATGAGGTTCTTCGCATTTTGCGCGAAAATCTTCACATGGCAAGAAATCGCATGAAGCAACAAGCTGATCAGTACCGTTCTGAGCACACTTTTGAAGCCAGTGATATGGTTTTTCTTCATCTCCAGCCTTACAAGCAATCCTCACTAAAACTCAAAGGGCGTCATAAGCTCGCTCCAAAGTTCTATGGGCCATATAGGATTCTTCAGAATATTGGGTATGTTGCTTATAAATTGGAACTTCCGCCTTCTTCCTGCATTCATCCAGTATTTCATGTCTCTTGTCTGAAGAAAGTTCTTGGCACCAACATCAAAGGCCAAACTATTTTACCAGAACTGGATAATGAAGGATCCATCTTTTTGGAGCCGGAGGCTGTCCTCAATAAGCACACTCGTCAGCTTCGCTCTCGCTCTATCATAGAGGTCTTAATTCAATGGCACAGAATGCAGCCCGAGGATGATACGTGGGAACCACTCCTTCAGATTCAACGACAATTTCCACATCTAAAGCTTTGAGGAAAAAGCTTTATCTAAGGGGGAGGGGATGTTAGGAACCCATGTCAATCCTTCTCTTTACCGTGTTAGTATATTGTTGTTGGACGCATATGCTTTGTAAGTCGTCCCATAGTAATTGTTGATCCATAGTTTGTGTTATTGTTGTTGGGCGCATATGCTTTGTAAGCCGCCTGTAGTATTTGTTGATCCATAGTTTATATTGGCCCATGGTTTTGACCCATAGTATTGGCACCTATTTTTAGTATATAAGTGTGTGTTGAGGCCAAGGAAGGCACCGTGAATTTATTTTGTATTGAGCTTGCTCAAAGGAGGTTGCCCCCTCGAAGTGGCATGCGATTAATATAAAAGTGATTTTGAGTTCTGCTGCTATATCGTGTATTTTGATTAATTATTTGCTGCAGGGTCCTCACATCATATGACACATATAGGAGTGCCTAAGAGATTTTATTTCAGCCCAAATGATGTTGAGACAACAAAAATTACATTCGGGAAACTCATTGCTAAAGGCCTTGGAAACCATCATGCAAAAGCCTATGAGTTCTCTCACTTTGTTGCGGATGCAAAGCCCATCGCTCTGCTAACTCATGGAAATGAGTTTAGTAGGATGTGGCATGAGAGGTTTGGCCATATTAATTTCAAATATTTATAGCAATTACAGAAAAACTCCATGGTTGAAGGCCTCCCGGTCATCAAGGCAACCATGAGAATTTGCAAGGGCTGTGTGATTGGAAAACACTCTGAGCACAAGTTCGATCGAGGGAAGGCAAACCAAGCTACATGCATATTGGGGCTGATACATTCTAATATCAGTGGTCCAATTCCTATCACATCCATGAATGGATCAAGGTATCCTCTTACTTTTATTGATGATTTTTCAAGGTACACGTGGGTCTTCTTTCTCAAAAAGAAGTCTGAAGTATGTGAATTTTTTTTTGAATTGAAGGCCTTGATCGAAAATGCCTATGGGATTAAGATCAATATATTGAGATCTGATAATGGAGGTGCGTATGTCAGTAATGAATTGCTACACATATTCTCCCAAAATGGTATTCAGGTCCAACATTCAATTCCCTACACTCCCCAGCAGAATGGAGTAGCAGAAAGGAAGAATCGGTCTCTCAAGGAGATGACCACCTGCATGTTGGAATCCAAGAAGCTTGCCGCAAATTTGTGGGCTGAGGCCATGAATGCTGTAGCATACATTCAGAACAGGGTGCCACACTCATCCATGAAAGGGAACACCCCTTTCAAAGCATACTTCAGACACAATTCGGATGTGTCGAACCTACGGGTGTTTGGGTCCACTGCATGGGCCCGGATTCCGCTTGATAAAAGAAGGGATTTGCAACCGGAAAGCATAGAATGTCTGTTTATTGGGTATCCTGATGAATATCAAAGGTTTCAAGATACTATATATCAAGACCAAACAGATCATTGAGAGAGAAGTGTCAAGTTCGATGAGCCTCTTCAGCAGGTGGAACTAGTGAAGGAGAAAACTGCTGAATTTCCTTCCTACTCTACTGAATATTTGGATGATGAAATTGGGGGTGATGACCCTGATTTGGATCCTATGATCTATGATATCAGTGTGTAGAAATCATCAGATATTTAATTAGAACCTAAAGTGCAAAATCATCTTCCTACATGGGCCTGACAGACACTCTCCTCTGCAGGTGACAACATTGGAAATCTGGATGATCCAAGGAGAACCCGATCTGGTTTCCAAAGAGCAGGTATTGTGCTCTCTTGTCCTGATAATTTGCTGTTAAAAACTTGATATTTGATGATTAGTTCACATCCAAAATCCTACTATCATGCTCAGACGGATTCGAGATGGAAGGTTTCCATGGATGAAGAGATGAATTCTCTTCAGAAAAACACTACTTGGGAGCTAGTTTCTCTTCCTCCAGGAAGGAAATTGGTTCAATGCAAGTGGGTGTTTCAGACCAAGGTTTCTGCTGATGGAAGCACCTACAAATATAAGGGAAGGCTGGTGGCAAAATATTTCTCTCAAGTCCAAGGTGTGGACTACCATGAGACCTTTGCATCGGTTGCAAAAATGGACTCCATTCGCCTTGTTTTGGCAATTTCAGCATCCAAGCACTGAGAACTGCATCACATGGATGTTAAGTCATCCTTTATGCATGGATATATTCATGAGGAGATATACATGAAGCATACTGAGAGCTACATCACTGATCCATGTTTGGTTTGCAAGCTAAATAAGTCACTGTATGAGTTAAAACAGGCCCTAAGAGAGTGGTATTCCAAGATGGATGCCTTCCTTCTCTCGCAAAACTTTCAAAGGTGTATATCAGATCCAAATGTGTATTTATAGTAGTTTGATGGTCATATAATTATAATTGTTTTATATTTTGATGACTTACTGATCACAAGTAGCACAGTTGCCTCCATTTCAGCCATCAAAACCGCTCTCCATAATGCCTTTGAAATGAGTGATTTGGGGCTTCTAAAACAATTTTTGGGGCTCGAAATTGAGAAAACTTCTAATGGGATTATGGTCACTCAGTAAAAATAAATTTCAGACCTATTATTAAAGTTTAACATGGATGATTTTAGGCCTACACCATTCCCTTTCCTTTCAGGGATCAGCCTTGAAGAAGGAAAAAGCACACCTCCCATGGACTGCACTATCTATCGACAGCTGATTGGTAGCTTGTTTTACTTGACACATTCCCAGCCTGATATATGTTATGCTGTGAATTTTGTATCAAGATATATGAAATAGCCTCATTATCTTCATTGGAAGGAAGCCAAGAGGATCCTCCAGTATATTCAGGGAACCAGGACCTACAGCATTCACTATGCTGCAGACTCCGAGCTAGAGCTAGTTGGATACACAGATTTTGATTGGGCGGGTGATTCTATTGATCAAAATTATACTTCCAGATATGTATTCATGTTTGGTGGTGATCTAGTTGCTGGTCAAGCAAAAATCAGGATGCCATAGCACTATCTTCAGCAGAGGCCGAGTATCGAGGAGCAGTGAATGCTTGCATCCAAGCAGTTTGGTTGCAAGGCATTCTTTCAGAGTTTGATCTTGGTAGTACTTTTCCACTATCCTCTTTTGTGACAATCAAATTTATATTAATATTACCACAGATCTAGTTACCAGGAAGAGGACCAAGCATGTAGAGATCCACATGCACTACATCAAGGAGCTAGTGCATGACAGGACCATCAATTTGCAATACTGCCTGACTGATGAGTAGATTACATACATCTTCACCAAGAGATTTTCAGAAAATAAGTTCACTTACCTCTGTTCACTATTGGGGGTGAGTTCATCAGGGTGATTCAGACTACTTTCAGTGTTCATCTTGAGGGGGGGGGGTTTCCCACTGGGTTTTTCCTCCTTTCCTCACTTAGTTTGTTTTGAGCATTGTTTCGGTTTCAGCATTGTACAGGGTGACCTATGGCCTTAGTTGTCATGGCCCTAGCATTTTTATTCATTTGTGTTTTCTAACTCCTCCTGAGTATAGCTTAAGGGGGGGTGTTGGAGACATTTACCACCTTACACACTCATTTTGTTCAAAATGGACTAGTTAAACCACTATCCTAATTATTATTGACATATATTGACATCAGTGGAGCATTAATTGACATCATCCAGTCACACCCACACCTACCTTTAGTCAAGGAGGCTAACTTAGCCTTCTCCTACATTCGAGGAGTCTAACTGGAGCACTTCGGGGGTGATCTGAGTGATATTAATGCACCTAATTGCTAACTAATGGTTACAATCAGTTAACAGGGAAGTAAAAGCACCTCCTTTCATTTAAGTAATTATTTAATGATTAAATTAATGAACTGGAGTCAACAGGGGTACCTCCACCAACTTCTGATGTTCAGTTCAACTTCAGTTAACCTCATCGAGGTTCATTGGAGTCATTGAAGCACTAGCACTTAATGGTTGGCTTGCTATGACATGTGTTTGATCTCTTTCAGTTGAGACTCAATCATTTATTGCACTCCAACTTCAGTTAGGGCTTAGTTGATTCAATTAGGGTTTTTATCAGTGGTTAACTGGAGTGTTGATTATGGCTTACATTCAGTTAAGCTAGACTCACTCATTCAATTAGAATCACCTCCTTAGGAATTCGAATTGCCCATTCATTCATGCTTGTAGCATGACATTGTATTGTATTGATTTTCTTTCATCTGATTATATAGAGAGGCTACTCATTCTGTACCATTTCATGAGTTATTTGTTGATTAATCTTTGATGAGACTGATGTTTAGTCCCTAGATCAATGTGCAAGATTAATAAGAATATGCAATAAAAACTGGAAATGGTTGAGAGAAAGTGTTGCACTAGAAGGAACCACTAGATTCCCTATATATTACACCTGCAAATAAAAATCCATTAAATCTCCATGAAATACCTGAGTGGCCTCTCCAAACACCAACTTGGATTGGAATCTTTTACCCTCGAAATTGGCTAAGGCAAGAAACTAGTCATCCACTAGCTCTCTCTCTTCACAAATGATGAAAAGTTTCTCTCTTGGTTGATCCCTGTATTTTATAAACATCCTTATCCTTCTAAGGCTACCAATCCATCCACAAACTCAAGTCAATTTGAATTAGCGCGTGTGCTCAATATTTTCCATGTGTCCTCCCTTTCCTAGCCTTCGATCTCCCCCAGTTCGAGTAGGAACCCATTGAGCTTCCCCAACTCACATGAGCGCCCTATTGGATGCTCTATTTCGACCTAATATGTGAGAATGGTCATATTTCAGCCTTCAGGTCTGCAATATGTCATAAATGTGATATTATCTTCCTCATTGGTGTCATAGATGTCATAGATGTTAGGGAATCTAGCCCAAGTGTCCAAGAAGCTCCCCTTTGGCTCTTCCTCTCCCATGTAAGTTACATTTCCTTCCCAATTTGACCTATGAGGAATATGGCCAAGTGTATTATCCTTATAACTCATCCAATAATATTATGCTTCCCATGGATTTGAAATTTCAAGAGTAGGATGCTATGTGGCACATAAATTCTAGCTTGTGTGGGCCCCATAATCTCCATGTGTCTCCATGCTCTATTGGCACTTCAATTTTCTCTTGCATTTATTTAATAAGCCCTATTATTAAATATTTATTCCATTCTAATGTTTGAACATCATTTATGAGCTCTCTTATTAAAATTTCAAATGTATCTATCCAACCTAGGGAACTAGTAGGATTGATGGAATTGTCCTGCAATGCAATTATTTGAATGGAGACATTACAATCCTCCCCACCCAAGATTTCTCTTCCTCAAGCAATTTCAGATTTGGATGCTGCAAAATATTCTCCTCTTCCCATGTGGCATATTCACTTTGTAGATCCTTCCATTGTACTAAGTATTCTTTGATAGTTCTGCTTCTCAGTCTCCTTTCCCTTGTCTTCAAAATATTTTACGGAACAAGTGTGAGGTGATCTTGATCATCCAAAGGAAGAAGTTTTTCTAAATTTACAATTTTTTGAACAATATATTTTTTGAGACAAGAAACATGAAATACATTATGGATTTTACTCCCTTCCGGAAGTTCCAATTCATATGCTACCTCCCCAATCTTCCGAACTGCCTTGTATGGGCCATACTATCTTGGTTTTAAATTTTCTGCCACATTATTTTTGAGAGATGTTTTTTTATATGGATTCAACCTCAAATATAATAAATCATTAACCTGAAAGGCCCTTTCTTTTCTATGTCTATCTGCATATTGTTTTTGTTGATTTTGGGCAACCTACAAATTGTCTTTCAAAATATTTAAAATTTATTGTCTCTCTTCCACCCAATCTTTAGATTTTGGAGCTATACTATCACCAAATATCATCTCAGAAAATGTAAGTGCATCATAACCATATAATTATTTTAAAGGAGACATCCCTACTAACCTATGAAAAGTGGTGTTGTAGAAAAACTCACCCAAGTGTAGCCATTTTGCCCATGCTTTTTGTTGCTCTCCCACATAGTTTCTTAGGTACCCTTCCAACCATTGATTCACCCTCTATGTTTTTCCATCAGCTTGTGGATGATATCTTGTACTTGGAGTCAACTGAGTGCCCACCAATCTAAAAATTTCTTTCTGAAAAGCACCCATGAATCTACTATCTCTATCACTTACAATGCTCTTGGGGAGCCCATGCAATCTAAAGATTTCTTTGAAAAAAATATCAGTCACTTGTGCAGCACTAAAAGATGATGTAACAACAAAGAAATGAGAATTTTGTTTCAATCTATACACTACCACATATATGCAATCCTTACCCAAAGATTTGGGCAAACTGGTGATGAAATCCCTTGAGATACTGTCCCATTTTTGCTCCGAAATGGGAAATGGTTGCAATAAACCAGATGGTCATGTAATTTCTTATTTATATTTTTGACATACCTTACATTAATTCACATATTTCTGAACATATTCCTTCAGCCTCTTCCAAGAAAATCTTTGCCTTAATTTACTATAAGTTTTGAAGATCCTCGGATGGCCAGCTAGTGGGAAATCATGTGCTTCTTGCAAAAGTTTTGTACTAGAGCTTGATCTAATGAGTTCCAACTCTAATATTTATTGGATGGCCTTCTTGATATCATGTATGAATTTCTTGGGATGTATATAAGGTGGTATTTTAATGGGTGAAGTACCCTCCTCCAAAACAATGTTGTGCTCACCCCCCCTTATCAACTGGTCTACCTTGTGGAAAACCTCTAAAAACTTTTTCATACTTTTGAAATAGTTTCTCTATCTCCTTTGGGTGCTAAAAAGCATTTATGTTTGGATTTGGAGATGTGATATGACATTCAACAGCCCATTCTATATCCCCATGCCTCAATATAGATCTCATACTATTGCAAGTCACTACTTGATTTGGGTAAGTGTGATGCCCTCTTACAACCCTTAGTACACCTTTCAAATATTGAAATTTCATCTCAAGAATTTGATAATTTAATGTATGTTCCCATATATAATAAATCCATTTCACTCCCAAAACCACATTAGTATCAGCAACATCAATCACATAAAAACTATCAACAAAATTATAGTTACCTACGGTGACTTGCAACTTTGGAACCCATGTTTTGCACTGCATTGTGTTGTGACCATGAATGACAACTGTGAAGCCATAGAATGGTTCAATTGGTATATTCCTTTTCTCCACAATATTTGTATCAATTAATTTATGTGTGGCTCCTTCATATACCAAAACTGAAGCTCTTTGTCCTAGTACCACACCCTTGCATCGAATAGTGTGATAACGAGGCACTGCTGAAAGCACTGCCATTCTTGCTTTATCCGGTGAAGGATGATTTTATTCTTGTCTTTATTCTTCAACTTCTGTCTCATATGCCTCCTCTTGATATGAAATGTTTCCTCCTTCATCCATACCCCATTCATACCCATCATTATCAGAAAATACTTCTATGTATTTGGCCTTTCCGTTAGTACATTTATGCCTCGATGTCTATGGTTGAAAGCACGTGAAGCACAATTTTTTTCTTCGAAGTTCATCCCTGTTTAGTCCTTATTTATTATTTTTATATGAATCCATTTTCCGTATCTTCTTATCAGGTGCATCTTTTTTCCAAGTTTTCTTTTCAAATTCGGAGTTAGGCTCGGGAGGAAATCTTGTTCTAGGAAGCACATTTTGGAGATCTCTAGTCAAGCTCATTGCATCTTTTAATGTAGTGGGATTGTGAGATTTGACCAAAACTTTTAAGGTTTCAAAAAAACATTCAGTGAACAAAAATACTAACCTTACCATAGACACATATCCACCTTGACTGATAATTTTTGAAATCCCATCATATAATCAGTAGGGGTCCTGACTTGCTTCAATTGGGCTAGTTCTTTGAGAGACAATTATGGATATTTTTGCTCAAATATCTCTAGTACCCCATCAATAAATTATTAATATGTTTTAACCTGATCATGACCCAAATTTTTCAGGCCATGGAACCACCAGTCACTGGCATCTCCTTCCAAGTGAAAGATGGTCATTTTTAAGGCATCTTCTTCCACAATCAGATTCAGTTGAAAATACACATCTAATTTTTGCACCCAAGTGTTAGCAAAACTTTGAGAAGAACCATAAAAAGTAGGGAGTGGCACTATACCAATGGCACAATTTAATTATTTTTTTTAGTATAGAGACCTATTATCTTCCTTCCTTTTGAGTTTGTTTGTAGCTAGAAAGTACTTATCAAATGGTACAGTTTTCATACAATCTTCATCCAATTTATCCCATTATTTTCCATTGTAGCAAGTTCAAGTTGAATGTTAGGCTCTTCTTTGGGTATAATAAATTTAGGTTCATTAGGCCTTGGTGTGATCTGAAATTCATGGGGTCTATTATGGGGTCCTGTTATTGAGAAAATATGCTCACCCATTGCCTTATTTTCTTCTTATTGTGAACTACTGCTATCTCCTATTACTCCTTTGCTTCCAAATTGGCTAGAAAACAATTCGAATCCTTTCATAAGATACTATTTCATGTTATTGGTTATTTCATAAAAGAGATGTTTCATGATTTTAACATATTCCTCCTTATTCTTATCATCGGGAATTCCATTCTCCTCGTTAGTCATAGTTTCAACAGAATGTACCTCTTGTTCTTCAACAAAAACATCTTGAACTTCAGGTTCTAAGGGTGGTGGATTATTTATTTTAATACTTTTTAAGAACATAAGGTGCCAATACCATTCTATAATACCAATTGTAATGTCCATTTTTTGAAATTTTATTAAAATGACCAATTTTTCACTTTTTCTACTATTTCGACCCTTGACTAGTTTTGATGTCTAGGTCTCCAACTTGACCCAAATGCTCCCAAATATTATGAGAAGGTGTATGAATTATATTAATAATTGAATATGGTGTTAAATTATTATTTATTACCCTCCAATTACTTCTTCAAACTTGTTTAATATTCTGGCCAAAGTAGGAGTCTTTACTAGCAAATTGGGGTTCCAATTCCCCTTGGGTAAATGCTAGAAATGGATTCTCAAATGCTCCCAAACACACTTGAATTTATGAAAATAGGTAGATTATGTTTAAGGGAAATTTTTAAGGTCTCATATGAATAATTATTCAATTTACAAAGGCTGTTATAACCCTCTCCCAAACAACTACAAAATGACTAATCTGACCCTTGGGAAAATGGCATTAAATATTCTCCAAATGCAATTAAACTGAATAAAATGAATTCAAATTATTAAGTGATGAACATTAAAATTGTAATAATCATATATTACAGTCCTTTCATAACAAATATATCAGAGATACATTCTTCCATTCGAAATAATAAGCAATACCATGGCATACATCAATATAGTGGGGAAATGGTCATTGTTTGCTCATTAATAATCACTTTTACATACAATCCTTTGGTATTTAGACCTGATACTTTATTAGAATGAATAAAATATCATATTAAATGTATTAAAATCAGAAATGGACCAGTATAATCTCTCCCAAAGAGTACAATAACTCACCCAAAGCGCAATCCCTCCATGAGCAAGAATATGCAATAAAAATTGGAAATGGTTGAGAGAAACGGCTGCACTAGAAGGAACCACAATCTGCCCTATAGATTACACCTGAAAATAAAAACTCCATTAAATATCCATGAAATACCTAAGTGGCCTCTCCAAACACCGACTTGGATGGGAATCTTTCACCCTCAAATTTGGCTAAGGCAAGAAACTAGTCATCCACTAGCTCTCTCTCTTCACAAATGCAAATTTCTCAAATGATAAAAATATGATATCTTGGTTGATCCCTATATATTATAAACATCCGTATCCTTCTAATTCTACCAATCCATCCAAAAACTCAAGCCAATTCGGATTAGGGTGTGTGCTCTAAATTTTCCACGTGTCCTCCCTTTCCTGGCCTTCCATCTTCCCCTAATTCGAGTAGGAACCCATTGGGCTTCCCCAACTCATATGAGAGCCCTATTGGATGCTCTATTTCTACATGAAATGTCATAATGGTCATATTTCATCCTTCAGGTCTGCAATATGTCATAAATGTCATAGCATATTCATCATTGGTGTCATATATGTCATAGATGTGAGGGAATCTAGCCCAAATGTCCAAGAAATTCCCATTTGACTCTTCCTCTCCCATGTAAGTTACATTTCCTTCCCAATTAGAACTCTCTCATGTAAGTTAAATTTCCTTCCCAATTATACCTATGAGGAATATGGCCAAGTGTATTATCCCTCTAACTCATCCAAGAACATTAGGCTTCCCATGGATTCGAAATTGCAAGAGGAGGATGCCATGTGGCACATAAATTCTAGCTTGTGTGGGCCTCATAATATCCATGTGTCTCCATGCTCCATTGCCACTTAAATTTTCTCTTGTATTTATTTAATAAGCCCCATTATTTAATATTTATTCCATTCTAATGTATGAACATCATTTATTAGCTCCGTTACTAAAATTCCAAATGTATCCATCCAACCTAGGGAACTAGTAGGATTGATGGAATTGTCCCTCTATGCAATTATTTGAATGGAGACATTACAGTGAAGAAGAAGGAGGACTGTAGAAAATCAAAGGAAATCTAGAGACATCCCTTGTCCATGAGACTACCAGCTCAAGAGAACTATGGCATAGGACGATCACTCACATCAACTACAAAGCACTACCCTATGTGAGCAAGGTGGTAAGAGGGTTACCATATATGTAGATTGATCATGACGGAACTTACAAAAGATGTGAAATAGGAAAGAATTCCAAGAATCCCTTTCCAAAAATTGAAACAAAGACTAAAGGTACATTAGAAATAATTCATTCCGATGTGTGTGGTCCTATGCCCTCCATATCATTAAGTGGATATTAATATTATGTCATATTTATTGATGACTATTCAAGAAAGACATGGATATACTTCTTGAAGAACAAGAGTGAAGTGTTCAAAAAATTAAAGGAATTCAAATCCTTGATAGAGAACCATTCATAAAGAAGAATCAAGAAATTGAGATAATACAATGGTGGGGAACACACTTCAAAAGAATTTGAAACATTCTATAAGGAGGTAGGAATCAAGAGGGAACTAACCACTCCCTATAATCCCCAACATGAATGGTGTTGCAGAAAGAAAGAATAGAACCATTATGGAAGAACCAAGAGCTCCCCATGCACTTGTGGGCTGAAGCAGCAAGGATAGTTGTGTCTGTGTAGAATATATTGTCTCACAATGCTCTTGGATTCAAGACTCCTGAATAAATGTATACAGGAAAGAAAATTGAAGTGAGCCATCTCAATATATTTGGATATCCAGTATATGTGCATATTCTGAAAGAGAAGAGAACCAAATTGGATCCTTTTGGAAACAAGGGAATATTTGTCGGATACTCTAAATTCTCCAAATCCTTTAGGATATACATTTCAGGATTCAATCATATAGATATTAGTAGGGATGTAACATTTCATGAAGAGACAAATATAAAGAAATCTAGAAGGTGTCATCTTGAAGAAGTACATGAAGAGGATGTACCTAGAAGAATGGTAGAATCTGAAACCTCACCTGAAATAGTAGCATTTGAAGATCATGATATGATAAAACCTCAAGAACCCCCTAATATGGATATCTCTCAAAAGATAAAACCTGCTTGGGTAAGAGAAATCATACAAGAAGAAGGGAAGTATGGAGCTACAGAAGGCTCCACAAGAACAAGAAAAAGATCAAATCCATAATCCAGTTATGTATCCTTAATGTGTGACCTTGTAGATCAAGAACCCACCAGCTACGAGGATTTTTTCCAAAATAAAGAGTGGGTGGAAGCAATGATGGAAGAATACTAGGCAATAATGAAGAACGATGTTTGGGATATAGTACCCAAACCAGAAAACAAAAGTGTGGTATATTTGAAATGGATCTACAAGATAAAACATGTTGCGGATGGAAGTATTGAAAAGTACAAGGAAATATTTGTGGCTAGAGGAATCTCTCAGAAATAGGGGATTGATTATTAAGAGACATTTTCTCCAGTAGCAAGGTACATTTCCATCAGAACCATCATGGCACTTGCTTCCATGATGAAGTGGGATCTACAACAAATGGATGTAAAGAAAACCTTCCTTAATGGTGTGATTGAGGAATAGGTTTACATCGAACAATCACAATGATTTGAAGTCGAAGACAGAGTGACTCATGTATGTAAGTTGAAAAAGGATATGTATGGACTAAAGCAAGCTCATAGATCTTGGTATGGTAGAATAAATATATTATTGACAAGATTGGTATTTATGAAAAGTAAAGATGATCCTAAAATTTACATGAAGATTATGTATGATGAACCTGCCATACTATTATTGTATGTGGATGATCTATTTCTGACAGGAAATGAGAAACATATCACGGATTGTAAGAAGAAGCTAGTTTAAGAATTCAAGATGAAAGATCTTGTATTGATGCACTATTTCATCAGGTTGGAAGTGGGGAAGAGCCCAGAAGGAATCTTTCTGAATGAGGGAAAGGATGTTTTAGAAATATTGAAAAGATTTGATATGTTGGATTATAAATCCATGGCCACACCCATGGACACCAACCTGAAGTTGTTATTTGATGAGTCATCAAATTTAGTGGATATGACTCAGTACAGACATATTATTGGGTCATTGATGTATCTAACAAACACAAGGCTAGATATATGTTTTTTTGTGAACACCTTGAGTCATATCTAGTTAAACCTAAACAGGTTCACTTGATAGTTGCAAAGCATGTGCTGAGGTACCTAAAAGGTACGATAGACTTGGGACTTTACTATGGTAGAGATCATGACTATAGATTATATGGATATACAAATTCAGATTAGATAGGAAGTTCCACATACAGAAAGAGCACCTCGGGTGGATGTTATTGTTTGGGATCTTCCATGATCTCGTGGTTTAGTAAGAAACATTCCAGTGTTTCTCTCAGTGCAATTGAAGCAGAGTACATAGTTGCTTGCTCTAGTAGTTGTGAAGCGATATGGCTTCGAAAATTGATGTCAAGACAATTTGACATGGATTTGGATACCACAGTGATTCTTTTTGACAACCAAATTTGCATAAAGATAAAAAATAATTCTGTGTTCCATGATAAATCAAAGCACATAGAAATCCGATACTTTTATATAAGGGATATGGTACAAAGGGGAGATATAAAAGTCTAGTATGTGAGTACCGATGAGCAAGTTGTTGATGTCCTAACCAAGCATCTATCTCGAGTAAAGTTTGAATATTTATGTCACAAGCTTGGTGTAGTTAGAAAATAATTTCCTCGGAAGGAGGAACAATGATGATACTACAAATGATGAATATATGGACTCTCTTCAAAAAGGAGGAACAACTTGAATTTGTGAAATCTCCTAAAAAAGGAAGAGAAAGTCAAAGATATGAACCATCCTCGAACAAAGGGGTAGGAGGTTGATAATATGGATCCTACCAGGAAAGGGGGAGTTATGATAAGACTAACATCAATGATGGGATGACAATGAAGCTCCAGTATGAAAGAGTCCAAGTTTGTGTGAAGATGCTGACGAGGTTCGACATTCACTTGTGGACAACAGTATGGTATTGCAGGAAATAACACTCTATTCCTGAGAGTGATCCTTACTAGATAAGGATGGACCTAAGGGTGGTCCTAGATTTTAAGTTGAGGATTTTATATGATGGGTCCTTATAGATTTCAAGGCCAATATTTATATGCGATCGAGATCTGTGTTGCAGACATTACTCTCTCATGGAGAACATACCTACATTTAGATGTAGATGTCGTAGAATAGCACTCGCTTGGGAGTGGTCCTAGATTTAGTGCTAAGTATTCTCTATGATGAGTCCTCATAGACACCATAGTATAAAACTTACATGGAGTTCCCCTAGCTTTCACTCTGAGGATGTTCTACGATGAGGGACAACATTTACATGTGGTTGAGATGTGCAGCTATAGACAATACTCTTGTATGGAGAGTATGCCTACATGTATATGTAGATGTCGTAGTATAACACTCACTTGAAGTGGTTCTAGATCTAACAAGCTGAGGATGGTCTACGTTGAGTGCTTACAAACGACAGGTCCTGCATTCACATGGGGACAATATCTACACTCGATTGTAGATTATTTAGTTGGTTGATACTATGGAACCTCCTCGTTAAGGGGGAGTAGGTTGATGGAGGATTACATAATCCTTGTACCTATGTCCTAAAGTGATAGGGATTGATCATCCTGCAAAGATATCATTTGTACTATAGGTAAAGTGTTTCTGCAAAGGGTCGGGAAGATCGTAGTGCTACTGCAAAATATCGAAAATATTGAAGTGTTGTTGAAAAGGATCATAAGAATGAAGTGTTGCTGCAAAGGATCGAGAAGATCAAAGTGGTGTTGCAAAGGATCAAGAAGAATGAAGTGGTGCTACAAAGGATCGAGAAGATCGAAGTGATTCTGCAAATGATCGAGAATATCTAAGTACTGCTACAAAGGATAAAAAAGAATGAAGTGCTACTACGAAGGATTGAAAGATAGAAGTGTTGCTACAAAAGGATCAAGTGATTGTGTGTTGCAGAAGATGAAGACATTGAAGAGTAACTGTTCCAGTTATTGATTGTAAAACATTCCTATGATGTTTAGATGTATTGCCTTGATACTATTGAAGATACTCTCTCTCATTACTCCTATAGTTTATGATGATGTTGTCAGTAGAATACCCTTCTCGTTAAGGGGGGGTGTTGAAATATTGTAACTTCAGAGGATATTATAAAAGTATTTTACTGATGTAACCCAAGCGATATCTTATTATTCCTCTATCGGTATGTTACTATTGTAATTGGTCATCATAGATTCATGAGGTAAATCCTCCATTGTAATTTGGGTCATTAGTACCCCAATGAATAGTATAAAATATTGTTTTGAGTATTCCTAGGTGAAGTCATCCCAGCCGGTTAAGTGGGGCCAACTTGTCTATAGTAAAATTCTGTTAACACATTTTCTATAAATAGAGGAGTTGTGTTCCTCATTATAACACATAATCACTCACTAGTGTAGCCCATAGGAGAGAGAGAGAGACATAACAACAAGGAGGGGAATACTTGTTTTGGGGTTATATCTTATACATCTTATATAGAGGAAGTTTTACTGGGTTTTCTTCCCCTTGAGGGTTTCTGTAATATCCCATTTTGACCCCCATTGCAATAGAAATGTACATGATGTAAATATCATTATTAAATCATGGTGAGGAGATAAAGGTTAAGGCCCTGCAATCAATTTAGCGTTTTGTATATATCCAAAATTAAAATCGATGTCAATGGTTTTTATGCTAGCCAGGAACATTATAATTTGTGACATCATATAAAAATGCAAATTTAATAAAAATACCCACAACTAGCTATGTCAATGCAACAAAGAGATGGGGGCATGATTTCACAAGGAATAGGAAAGGAAATTATTCTAACCCTTGAGCCTGTTGGTCAGATTTATCGTCATTAAATAAATCCCCAAGCATTTAATTTATCAATCCGAGGAGTTCGTAGACTTACGAAGCAGATGCAAAATATATGCAGGACTGAAGCGAAGCTAATCTAGTCTAACCCCCCTTGAGATGAGACTAATCTAATTTAACCCTCCTTTAAGATGAAACACACAATTGCTAATCTAATGCTTAAAGCTGAAAAAAACCTTCAAAATTGAATTGTTGAAACACATGACTTGAAATGAATTTGTGTGAAAATAAACTAACTAAGAAAGAAGGAAATTACATAAAGGAAAAACAACATGTGAATACCAACAAGAAAACACGCGTGAGCTCACACTAATAATAAATCAATATTGCATTAAAATGATCAAATCAACTTCATGAAAAAAATAATGGAAGCATGAAAATTACAACTATGAACCAAAGCTAAGAATCCCCTTCTCCAAATTACAAAGTCAATACTAACTTCTACAATCTAAGACCAATAAAAAACTACACTCTGAAATGGAGAGAGGGAACTCTCCCTTATACATGAGAGCCTTGAAGATAAGATAACCATCTCATAATTACAGATCCACTATTCTCTCAACTACTCTCAACTACTTTCCCATTATTACAAGATATGGCCCCTTCAAATCCTCCACATGTCTCTCATGAATCCTGGATAAGATATGCCAACAAAATCTCCACGATCTTCTCCTTGGAATAGGATTTGAATAACTATCTCTTTCAAATGGCAGAGGAGATGTTAGAGAATTATGTTTGTATTAATTCCTACACGTTACAAAGATCACACATTTTTTAGATATATATGAAAAACATGTTGACTTTCTAACATTTAATCATAAATTTCATTTTAATACTAAAATGAATAAAGTGGAAAATAATAATGTGAAACCCAAATATATTTATGAAAAGGATATAATAAAAGGTTAATGTTGCAATGAGATGTGAGGAATAACGAAGGGTAAAGTGGATGAAAATATGACATTTCCGAGTCACATATTCCCCAACTGAACTTGTTACATGTCCTCATGCAACCTCGCATGGATCTTCTTGAGAACTTTTGGCATTTGAACTATGGCTTTGATTGATAATGTATTTTTAACAATGAATGTTTCCAGGGTGTGAGATACATGAGTAACGACTGGCATTTTCTTATGGTTGGTTCTTGTGTGACAACCATGAATACAAATAATGTTGGTTCTTGTGTTAACAACATTCATTTCATTATCTGTTTTCTAGCTGCAATAATAATTTAACCATACACTCACTGAAAATGATAAGCTATCAATGTGCATAGAAAAAATCACTATACATAAGAAAGCATTTTATTTATCTTTATGAATCATGCCAATATGTATATTAGTGTGTATGAAGCAAAGTACAACAGAGGATTTATCGAAAAAGAAATGTTGGTGAATGGTAAATGAGATGAAAAATGGAGTGATGGTGGTGAAAATAAAATGGAATGATAGTAGTGAATATGTATTGAATATAGTCCCCCCTCCCCAACTAATTTGGTTGCATGTACTCATGCAACATGGCATGGGTTGTGAAAGTGAAAAAGGAAATGGAGCACAGTGAGGAAATTTTCCAATTTATTCATTGCTAGCATGTAAGGAATTGCATGATGAAAGTTTAGAAAACAACATACCTCCATTTACCCAAAAATTAGAAGAGCGATGCAATAGGAATGTATCTATTGCTGTTGGATCGTGGAAGATGTCCTTGCTGCAGGATCATGAAAATGTAACTATAGATGTTGTTGCGGCTATAACAGGATCACAAAGGAATCAGAACTGTTGTTGCTGAATCATGGAGAATGTGACTATTGTTGTAACGATCAGTATTGTAATTGATGGATCAGAGAAGATGACATTGCTGTAGGATCATAAAAAGTAACTGTAAATGTTGTTGTGGCTATAACTGGATCACGGGCAGTGAAGGAATCTGAACTACTGTTGCTGTTGCAACTAGATCATGGGAAATGTCGAGGAAAAAAGTGGAAATGTGGTACTCTCATATAGCTGAAGTCATTCTACTATAACTATTGAGGTAGTTATGAAAAAGTGTATAGTCTTCACCTGATACAAACCCAATGATACAATCCTAATCATGCTAATGGATGTGTCGATGCCGAGCATGAATAGAAATCATTGGATTACCGACCATTGATGAATGTCGTTAACCGATGTGAGGAAACTCACCAGTGATGTCAATGAGTGCCAAGGTACCCGAGTACATCTTGCAAAGTGTGTATAGATGTGTTGATGTCGAGCCACTTGCAAGATATGATGATCAAGGGACATTGATGTATTCCCATGATTGTCAGTGAGCGAACTTTCCATTAAGGCATGCAAGCCTCAAGGTACTCAAAATGAACTCTAGTATGTATCCCAGATAAGTTGCTGAGGTTGATGGAGAAATACTTGTTGAAAGGTGGGACTTAAGGAATCCCACATCAGTCAACGCAAGTTGGTACAAAAACATTGGTAGGGCTATAGGTGAAAATATCTCACGGTCAAGCAGTGTGTATGGAAAGGAAATCAAGACAATGTAATTGTGGAAAGGGAATGTAATGGTTTTATTCGCGAGGTAAAATATGAACTGAAAAAAATGGGGTAAACAGTATGTGACTCAGAAAAATAGCCATGTGTGAAGTCATGATAGATAAGGCGATGGAAAGTGGACTTCAAGACATGGATGATGAAGGTGTTGTGAAGGATAAATATGGATAAACAATGCATGACGTAAATAATTTCATGAAAGGTTTTTGTGTAACAACAAACGTCATGATATGTGCAATGAGAAGAAGCTCCTTCAAGCTATCAACAAAGTATGTTTCTCTAGAAAAAAAAATTGTGATTCTTGAAAAATCATGTCAGCATTAAAATTGATCGTCTACGAACCTGCAAAAGCTTATTAGGAATCCTGCATGAAAACTTGTGAGAAGTTCGAAAACATAACATGCAAAAATAAGTACTATTGCGGTAAATCAAAGAAATAAAATGTGTTTTTATACCCGTTGTCGTTGTGCAATTGTTTCGCCGTCAATTATTGATGAAATGACTCCAAGAAACAACTTAGTGTAAATCATAAAACATGTTTCAATATTTAGGAATGATTGGAATGTCCATTTGCAATTTTGATTTTTAGAATGTTTTTTATTTTTAAAATTTTGATTTTTATAATGTTTTTTTTTCATGGTTTTACAAGTTTTATTGTTTTTTTTTCACACAAAAAGAAAACGCATAAAGAAAATTAAAAATAATACTAAAGAAAAAAAGGCAAACAAAACACTCAAAATTAAAAATTTTAATAGCAATACTGTCGAGGCTTCATCAAATTTTCCTAATGTGCATAAGTAATAGTTTGCTGATACCTGTCACTAAAGTTCTGGAATTCAAACCATTACACATAGAAATTGCACATGCTTGTTAACCTTTCAGAAACCCTAACCTGAGACACCTTGGTTAGCCTTTTTTTCCATATTTTGGAGGGATAGCGCCTTTACCCTGTTTGTACAGAGTGTTGACGATGCCTTCGACAGTGGAGCAAGGAGCACTAACCGGCCTTTTATTTGGAAATAAATTAGGTCAGTGCCTTTACCTCTTCTTCTCAGTGCATCGATAGGCCAAAAAGGGAAAAAAGAATGTTTTGGAAGCTTCCGTGTGGAAGCCTCCATGGAGTCAGTTCATATTTGCTTGGGAGACATGGAATTCACCTCCCTTACCTATTGAGATCACCTCCTATCCATTCCCAAGTCAGTCTCATGTGTTTTGGGCCTATAAATGAAGCCTTCATGAAGTGAATGAAGGAGGATGAAATAAAGTATCCTTATGCTATTGGATTGAAGTTTGAGTTAGAGGCAAATAAGAGTTGGCATGTATGTGAAGAGATGCTCATATTTGTGAAGGATTGTATATTTCTTGTAGAGGTTGAAGCCATCAACATCAAGGCTTGGTTGTAACTTTATCCTCTTAATTTTAATACAAAAGTGTTTCCCTTTCCTATATTTGATGTGTTGTTAATCTCAGTTGAATATTATCATATTCCTTGATCATTGATATAAGTAATTAATCTATCATGATTCTCTCATCTTGTTTGTTTGTCTTTTGATCTGTTTTGTAGGTGTTGAACCATTGCAAGGGATTTTGGAGTGAAGACAAAGAGATCTAGGTCTGAGGTATATTTTATTTCATGTTGTTTAAATTGATTAATTAAGGAAAGCGTATACTATTGTGTCTTTTTGTTCTGTGCTTGTGACTTACAAGGTAGAGGAAGAAATGGTGTCTGCACCGATTGCATAATTCCTAACAAAAAATTAATTGGCGACCATACTAGGGACGTCTAATCCGGATAGATCTAGGGTAGATCCAGTCAGATCTAGTGCAGATCGAGTCAAATCTACAAGATTTGGTAACCATCTCACCTATGAAGGTCATATTCTCTTCTTTTAGTCATTTCAGCTGATAAGGTAAGCAATCTTTTTTACTGTTCTATTATTTCCTCTGTTTGGGAAGTAGTGTTTACTTTTTGCAATCTAACTTATTGCATCCTTTTGGTTTCACCTACAAGTCTTTCATTTTTGCATTTACTCATCTGATGGAGCACATACATGTGGCTGACAGAGCATCGACCTCTTCAGGGTGCCTTTTTTCTCTTGACACGGAGCACCAATAGTGCTTCCTTGAAGACCAGCACTGGCAACGCCTTGCTCCAGTATACTGATTGCAACGATTCCAGTCCACAACGCTCTAGTGTAGTGCCTCTCAGTGCGTCGAGGTAGGCTTTCAAACTGCATGTTAAAAAAAAATTATTTTTTATTTTTTTCAAGTTCTTATTTCTCTAAAAATCTTGTGTGATCTGCTTGATTGCTTGTTTTCTGAGTCTGGTGGTTTTGGTGAATTTGATTCTCATCTTTTGAGCTCAATTCCAAAACTTGTGTCTTCTTCATTAATATAAAAAAGAAAGTGGAAAATTTTTAGTTTTGGGTTTTGTTAAGTGGTATATGCTCTGAAAATTGTATTTTTGAAAAAGAAACGTATAGCCTCTTTTGAGGATTAGTTTGCTTTGAGCTTGTGTGCTTTTTATTTTCTAGAAAATACAAAAAGAAACTTGTTATTTCACCTTGTTTATGATTAGGAAATTTTATATTCATTTGCATAATTAATTGGGATAAATAGATATTTTTGGTATCATAGAGGAAGTTAGGTTTGTATGCACATTAGAGGCTTTATTTTCTTTCTTAAATTCAAATATTTTGAGTTATTATTGAAGGAAATTTGTGTTTGAAGATTTCTCTTTAATGATTTCTTGTCAAGTCTTGCATTTCAATTGATTGAAAGTGGATTTTAATTTGTGTTTTTTTGAAATGAAAAAAGAAAAATTGGTCTCTTCCTTTCCCTAGTTAGTTCTCATCGAAGTAAAAAAGTGCATTACATATAGTTTAAATTTGCATTATTGGAGACAACACCTCACAAACATTCAATAATAATTCATATAAAATAAATGATAGCTTTAGGTTAAAATTGTATAGAAAGTTGAGTGATAGGTTAGTGACGTGTTTCGACGTCATAAAACGTAGGAGCTATTGTTATTTTTCTGCACTACAACCTGGGACCTGCACAGTTCTTCCACGTACCGTCGGTATATCAAACGACCTTTCACGTACCCTAGAGGTATATAGAAAGGTACTTCATGTACTTGATTGTATATCGGAAGGCCCCTTGTGGATGGTTGTGCATTAGACAACACTACTACGGATTTGAGCTCCCACGTACCTTATGTATATTGGAAGACCCTACTAGGATTCCTTGTCCATTTGATAAAAACCCTTTGGTTGTCTTGTTTGGAGCAATCCACCAAAAAAAACATTCGGGAAGATTGCTACGCACATGTTGTCCAGGTATTCGGGTATTTAGGTGAGGGACACTTGATCCTCCTCGCCGAGTTTTAGTGTTGAACCTTGCAGTATATCACGAGTTTCACTTGCTTGACAATCCTAGTGAGAGACCGTCTATATTAAGCCCATCCTATCATTTCAAATTGCTTGCATCCTTTAGCTTGCATAGACATGTTTGTGTGTGTTCTTCCTCTTTTTTACCTAGAGTAGAAAAATTCAGCCACCACCCTGGCTGAGCAATTTACGAGGCACCACTCCCATAGATTGCAGGGTTTACCACCTAACTCTCCTCTAGTCGTGGAAGGACAAGAAGATGTAACCATGGAACGACTAGCTTCTGCTTATGCTTGTATAAAAACTACTTCAACTGCTGAAACTAGAGAATATTTCTCTGTCTATAATAATCCTTTGGTCCAACTTCCTTCTACTGTTATAATAATCAACCTATAGTTACCTACATTAGACATTAATTTAATTATTTTTGTCTTATTACCTAGTTTCCTAGATTCCATTCTATGCTAGTTTCCTTCTACACATACCAGAAGTCAACACATGCTAAAACTGAGTCATGGATTGCTGGAAACCCAATTTTTGGCTATTGTACACTTAGTCAATACATATTAGTGTTATGCTCCAATTTCAGTCTCCTTTGGTGTAACTTTTGCATGTTTGATTAGCAATTTTGTGAGTGTAATTGTTCTATCTCTTCTGTTCAATTTACACATGGTATCAAAGCCTTTGTATATCGATTTCTCTCCTTCCAAATTTTTATTACAGGTTCAACATCATTGACTGGGAGCGCATTCTACTGACTAGAGGGCACAGTTTTTGAGCTATGGACCAATCTCAGAAGATCATCTTGACTCCATTCAATTTCTTTGAGTGGAAAGCTGATATGGAGATATTGTTGAGAGAGAAAGTTCTCTATAGGGTGACTATGTCAACTGAGCTAGAGCCCAATGCAGCTGCAAATAAAATTAAATGGCACAACAGGAGGGATGAGGCCTATGGTCTTTTGTGTCTGAGCATTTCAAGAGACCTCCTCTTCCATCTTGATGGATTNTTAGAAGATATTTTTGGAAAGACAGATAAGATGAGAGGACATCAAATCAAGAATGAGCTTATCTCTGAGTCCTAGTAGCTTCGAATCATTGCAACTCTACTTTTCCAAGTTTAAGACCCTTGTTTTGCAGTTGAAACAATGTGGGATCGAAAAGAAGGAAGATAAACTAGTATTAGCCATACTCTCTAATCTTGGTTCTGACTATTCAGTGTTTTTTTTGACCTTCCATGCCACCAAGTTGACAGCTCGAGCCTGGAAGATGCCTAAGCTTGCAGATTTCATGGAATCCCTCACACAGGAGCAAGATAAGTTGGTGATGATGGGCACCATCAAACCTTCCAAAGGCCAATCTTTGGTTGTTGGAGATTCAAGGGTGGATTCAAAAAGAAAGAAAAAAGCTAAAATTCCACCTGAGCAAAAGAGAGACAAGAAAAAGTCTCAAGAGGAGCCCCAAGGTTCCAAGAAGAACTCATAGAAGAAGAAGAACAAAGGAGAAATGAGCAAGTACACATAATGTAGTAAATTCTATCATCCTGAGAGCTCTTGTATGAAGAAGCAAATTGACATACTGACCCAACTCCTAGAGAAGAATAACATCTCCCTTCTTGATTGCTCAAAGAAGAGGGAAGGAGGATCAAATTCAAAGGACAGAGAGAGAGTGCATGCCTTGGTTGTTGGCACATCAATCTCACCTAGCTTCATTATAGACTCTGGAGCTTCTAGACATATTGTTTTGACAAAAGAGACATTCTCCTCTCTTGACATGTCGAAAGGTCCACCAATAGTTTTGGGAGATGACTCTCTCACTGATAGTTTGGGGAAGGGAAGGATTGATCTTGACCATGGTAAGTTCAATAATGTGTTGTATGTTCTAGGTCTTGCCTCTAATCTCTTGTCAGTGTATCAAATGAATCATAATGGGTCTCCAAAGAAGGTCATATTCTCCCCTAATGATGTTGAAATCACTGAGATTTCGAATGGTAAATTCATAGCAAAAGGTGTTGTTGATCACACTTCGAAGGTATACAAGTTTTCCCATTTTCTACCCTACTCAAACCCCTCTGCTCTTTTGATTCATGCTAATGAAGCAAGCAAGATTTGGAATGAATATTTGGCCATATTAACTACAAGTATATTTCTGATTTGAGTGAAAAAGATATGGTCATAGGGTTACCAAAGATCAAGTTTTCTAAGGGAGTCTGTTAAGGTTGTATCCTACAAAAACACTCAAAGCACAAGTATGAGAAAGCTAGTCATGAGATAACCTCTGCACCTCTTGAGCTGATCCACAGTGACATTGCTAGTCCATTCCATCATATGTCCATGATTCAAGCCAAATATGCATTGATCTTCATAGATGACTTTTCCAAGTATTGTTGGTTTTACTTCCTAAAGCATAAGTCTGAAGTTTTTTACCTCTTCAAAGTCTTTAGAGCCTTGGTTGAAAACCAGTCTTGGAGGAAACTCAAGATCATCAGATCTAACATTGGTGGTGAGTATGTCAATTCTGAGTTCATTCAGTATTTTAAAGATGCAGGTATTCATATGCAACATTCAATCCCTTACACACCACAGCAAAATGGTCTTGCTGAGAGAAAGAACAGATCACTGAAGGAGATGGCAACCTGCATGATGGAGGCTAAGACTTTGCCACCAAAGTTTTGGGCCGAACTGTGCATCCTAAATCTAGATAAGGGTGCCTCATAAGAAGCTTTATGGTATGACTCCTTTCGAAGCTTGGAGTGGGCACAAGCCAAATGGACCCATTTCAAGATTTTGGCTCAAAGGCTTGGGCTAGAATTCCAACTGAAAAGAGGAAGGATTTGTAACCCCAAAGCCAAGAATGCCTGTTTTTTTGGTATTCTGAAGATTCAAAAGGGTACAAGCTGATCAAATTTATCACTAACAAATATTGCATTGAAATAATTTTTTAGTTCCAAGAAGAGCCTTTAGTAGCAGTTGAAGTTGGAGAGTCTTCTTCACCACCAGAACCATTGATTGTAAGTGGAGAGACTAATGAGTGTGCTTATTCTTATATGTTTGATAATGATTATTTGTTTGCAGATCCTAACAGTCCTACAAGACCAAAATGGGAAGCAAAGACCATTCATGCAACTGGGGAACTAACCGAAAATCCTAGTGACACTAGGTGGAGTAGATCTCAATTTGAGAGTGCCCTTTGTGTGAAAGATCCTCTATTTGCTGAGAAGTTCTATCTGGTGGTTGAATCAGATCCATAGACATATTAATATGGATCACATGGGAAAACAGCCATGAAAGAAGAATTCAACTCGCTCCAGAAGAACAACACTTGGGAATTGGCTGATCTTCCCCCGGGGAGGAAGCTATCTCAATGTAAGTGGGGTTTCAAGACTAAGTTTTCTGCTGATGGTTCACCTTTGAAATATAAGGCAATATTGGTAGCCAAGGGCTACTCACAAGTACATGGTATTGACTACAATGAAACATTTGTACCAATGGAAAAGATGGACTCCATAAAGCTAGCTCTAGCCATTGCAGCTTCAAAGAAGTGGGAAGTGCATCACATGGATATGAAGTGTGATTTCCTAAATGGAGATCTCACTGAGGATATTTAAATGTAGCAACCTAAATGGTTTGTTTATAATCCATATTTAGTGTGCAATTTAAAGAAATCATTGTATGGGCTCAAGCAAGTTCCCAGCCAGGGCTTGGTATGCCAAGATTGATGGCTTTTTGCTACTACTGAGTTTTTTTCGATGCAAGTCTAATCCTAACGTATATTTGAAGCTGATTCATGGTTCTTTGATGATTATTGTCTTGTATGTGGATGACCTACTGATTACAGGAAGTTCAAAGAAAGAGATTTCCTCCTTGAAGGATGCAATGAACCACGCATTTTCTATGACAAATTTGGGATTGTTGAGCCAATTCTTGGGTCTCAAAATTGCTCAATCCCAACATGGAATCAAAGTACGTCAATCCAAGTATGATTTGGATTTGCTGAACAAGTTAAACATGAAATATTGCAATCCAAGCAAGACTCCCTTCCTTTTAGGAGTTAAGCTTGAAGAAGCAGGTTCTTCTCCTATGGTATATAATACACTGTATGGGCAGTTGATTGGGTGTTTTCTTTATCTTACACAAACTCGACCTGATCTATATTATGTAGTTAGTGTGGCTTAGAGATACATGGATCATCCTCATGAGATCCACTGGAGAGCAGCCAAAAGGATCCTAAACTTTGCTCAAGGAACAAGAACTGATGGGATCTTATACAAAGCAAAATATGATCTTGATTTGATTGGGTTTACTGACAGTGATTGGGTAGTTGACAACATAGATTGAAAGTCTACATTAGGATATTTGTTCATGCTTGCAAAAGGACCAATTATCTGGTCAAGCAAAAAGCAGAGTGCCATAGCACTCTCATCTACAGAAGCAAAGTATAGAGGAGTTGTAAATGCAGCAACTCAATGTTTGTGGTTGCAAGGGATACTTGGAGAATGTGGCTTCGAATCATAGTTTTAAAATATTATCTACTGTGATAATCAAAGCACCATTCGAATATGAAATGATCCAGTTCAGAGACAGTGAACTAAGCACATTGAGATCCATATGCACTACATCAGACAGCTTGTGCATAATGGTACCATTGATCTACTCTTCTGTGCATCTTCAGAACAAGTAGCAAACATCTTCACCAAAGTTTTTTTATGAGAAGACATTCAGAAATCTCAAATCACTACTGGGGATTGGTGATCATGCTATGAAGCATGAATGATGACAATATTTCCAAAATTTTGTTTTTCCTATCCATGTTTAAGGGAGGATTTTCCCACTGGGTTTTTGCCTCTTTCCTTGGTTGTATGGACAAGAAGTATGTAAAGGGTGACTAAGAATTGTTGCTAGGCCCTATAGTTTTCTGATATTTACTCATAAAGTTAGGCTTAAGGGGGGGTGTTAGAATAATCAACCCATAGTTACCTACATTAGACATTAATTTAATTATTTTTGTCTTATTACCTAGTTTCCTAGATTCCATTCTATGCTAGTTGCCTTCTACACATCCTAGAAATCAACACATGCTAAAAATGAGTTAGGGAGTGCTTGGGAAACATCCTATAAACCCAATTTAGCATGTATTATTCATTCTAGATCCTTCAAAGTGCATATCTGCTTTTTTTGAAAAGCTGCCTATTTTATCCTGATTTAAGGCAAAAGGAAAAGCTAGACTAGGTGTAGTTGAATTTTTTTTGCCCACATCATCCTCCCTCCTTTTCTATAAATAAAAGCATGTATGAGTTGTATTTCCATCCCTCTTTAGCTTTCCCACTTGACTTAGCCAATTCGTGAGCATCTACCTAGATTTGGAAACTGCTTTATGCACCTATGGGGGATTTGACTAGATTTGGTAAGCCTGCTTTTTGACTATTTCGAATGGCATATTTATGCATTCAATTCTCTCATGTAATGATATTTTGCAGCATCCTATTACTTCACAAGGTTGGCTATTGTACACTTACTCAATACAGATTAGTGTTATGCTCCAATTTCAGTATCCTTTGGTGTTAATTTTGCATGTTTGATTAGCAATTTTGGGAGTGTAATTGTTATATCTCTTGGGTTAAATTTACACACCTACAATAGATACCACCTTTCATGTTTCGATGGAGGGTCAACTTGGCTCATCCGACTAGACTGTTAATCACCCACCTGATGAACCATAGAGGCAGAGTATGGCCCAAACGCTCCTTTTTGGAGAACATCTCTAAGACAAACCATTGTTGAGTACGAAAATACCTACAATCACTTTTTGATGGAGGGTCAACTTGGCTCATCCGACTAGACTGTTAATCACCCACCTGATGAAACTATAGAGGCAGAGTATGGCCCAAACGCTCCTTTTTGGAGAACATCTCTAAGACAAACCATTGTTGAGTACGAAAATACCACAACAAAGCCAGATATAATTGCTCCTTTAAGGACAGGGCTTGAGAATGCTCTGTTAAATGAATAATTTTTCTGGGAGTCTATCAAGTATTCACGCAGGTTGCGCGCATGTGCATAAGATTTGAAAAATGCAGAAAAGGCGAGGAGAGGTATTTTTCCTCTTCCTAATCCTTCAAGAACCACCCCACCTGTGTATCGTGCCCTTTTGTCACGATGGATTGTTATACTCCAAGAATTTGAGTTAGAGTTTTCTAAAACTACTTCGAATAAGTCTCTTGTCTTTGTAGAGCTCATATGTGACCTTCCTCGTACTACGAAGAATACAGAACCCGTCGATTCATTACCTGATGAATCATTGTTTCTCATTAGTACGACTGATCCATGGTATGCAGACATCATTTTGTATCTCCAAACCTTATGATATCAGCCTGCTGCTACTCATGATCAACTTCGTCGAATACTCTACCAGGATAAATACTATCTCATTTTAAATGATACCCTATACCACTGTGGTGTTGATTCTATTTTACGATGTTGTCTCACTCATGATGAACTTGAAATCATCTTGAATGATTGCCATGCTGGAGGTTGTAGCGGTCATCTCTCTGGGTTGGATACTGCTCAGAAAATCTTGCACGCAGGGTATTTTTGGCCCTAATTTTCAAAGATTGCATTGAAACGGTCAAGAAATTCCCAACATGTCAAATGTTTACTACCAAAAAGCACACCCATCCTGCCGCAATAGTTGGCCCTTTTAAAAAAGGAGGCATAGACTTCGTACATTGTATACCTACCTTAGTCGGGAGGGCATGGCTACATAATTGTGGCAGTGGATTATTTGAAAAAATGGGTTGAGGCTATTCCCACATATGCCAAAGACGGGAAAAAGGATATGTTATTCTTATTTAACCATATCATCGCTAGGTTTGGGATTCCTAGGGCCATCGTGACCGACCATGGGTCAAACTTTCAGAACAAGATGATGGCAGAGCTTAGTGCAAAGTTCAGGATTTTTCATGACAACTCTACACCCTACTACCCTCAGGCCAATGGCCAAGTCAAAGCAATTAACAAAGTATTAAAGACTATGCTTCAACGTATGGTAGGGCAGGCTAAATTAAACTAGCACTTGCAACTATTTTTTTCACTATGGGCCTATAGGACTACTATGAAGACTTCCACTGGTTTCATGCCCTTTCAGTTAGTATACAGGTTGGAAGCAACTCTCTCGATAGAATGCGAGATACCTTCTCTAAAAATCGTTGTAGAACTTCTGCCTAATACCATGATATAAGAGGAACAATTTATGTATCTAAATAAACTTGATGAAACTTTTCATGATGCTTCCTTAGCAAATGAGGCACACCGACGGCAAATGAAAGCTCAAAAAGACAAAACTATTCAGCCCTGCTCTTTCAATGAAGGAGATTTGGTCTTGAATTATGACCAAAACCATGATAATCTAGGGGCAGGGAAATTTGAATCTATGTGGCATGGGCCCTACATTATCAGTCGTGTTTTAGAAAAAGGAGCATATGAGTTAGTAGATTATGATAGGATACCATTGGGTGAGCATCGCAATGGGCTCTACCTGAAAAGATACTATGCTTAGGTCATCTAGCATAGGTTTTTGGTAAATATTGTTTATAATTTGTTGTGTGTTTTATTTTTGAAAAGTGTGGTTTTTTGTGTAATCCAAGATGTATCTTTCAAATCCTGCTTATGTATACCTTATGTCTAAATGGAAAGATGACTACCTTTACTGGTTTCACTGACGGTTCTAATTGTTATACATTGAATCTTGCATCAGTAGCTTGGGTACTGTACTCTCCTACATGTGATCTGAATTCTGGTGAGTTTGGGGGGTGTTTGTTTAGGTCCCTCCACCAACAATCTGGCCGAATATGCGGTGATTGGATTGTTGACGGAAGCCCTAGCTAGTGATGTAAGAGAGATTAGGGTTTACCTATATTCCGAGTTAGTTGTTCAACAACTTAATCAGGTCTATACCATCTGAAACCCTCTACTTATTCAAAAATTCTAAAGGGTTAGATTGTTAGAAATATCTTTTGAGCAAGTCATATATCAACATGTTCCAAGACATTTAAATGCTGTGGAAGATTCCCTAGCTAATTATGTCTTGGATTGGTACATTTCTCATAACTAAAAGTTCATTTGTAACATAAACGACATACGTGTAAATTCATAAGTAGGTATTTATTGCACACCGTTGCCGCATTTCACACACCTGGGGGGGAATGTGGTAGAAATATTCAAGCCACTCGATGTGTCCTTAAGGAAAAGTCTCGAGTCAAGGATGTCACCTTGTTCTTGACTCCTTCGTTTAGGAAAACCCCTAACAAAGCCAAGGGGGGTAGACCCTATGAGTTATGAAGGTTGGTTACTTAGATGATGATGGTATTAAATAAATAATTTTTTTTAGGATTTTTGACAAATGAATTCGACACAAGATATTTGCAATATTTGTTATACAACAATAACATAGAAATCAAAACTTGATAAGCAGTAATGCGGAAACATATGATAATATTAAATAGATCCATTCCAATAATGGAGTCCACAAATGAGATTGATGTTGAAACAAAAATGGGTGTTGCAAGTGCTCTTGGTCAAATTTTAAGTTAATGTATGATGAGTTAATTAAATTAGGCGAGGGGACTCCAGATATACCCAGGGGGTACTTGGAGTATGTCCAAAAGTAACAACCGCTACGGCTACTCGCAAGGAATGTGTGGGCTGAATGGAGTCTCTGAGACTGTGTTCATAGTAAACCCGCTAGGATGTAACAGAGATCGGCGCCTCAAGGTCACTATCCAGTAGTTCCCATTTATTTTGGGTATTTTTCCACCGTTTACGGTTCAATCGAGGCGTTGGATTTTCTCCTAAGGTAGTTAATTGGGAAAGTGGATCCTAATTATACTAGCCACTCATGTTGTTTTTGATGCAGCTTGACTGATCGGACGAACAGTAGCTAGTGCTGAGCATACACAATGGAGCCTTGATAAGTTTTTTAAGGATTTTAAGTTGTGTTCTTTGTTAAAAAGGGAGAAACTCCAGGAATCTCTTTTGGTCCAAGTGGACCTCAATCGGGAAAGCGAGGAGGGGTTAATTTTAGATGATGAAAAATTAAAAAAAATAAAACAAACATCAAAACACAACTCACAAGTTATCTTTCCCCTTTCGGGTCAATCGACAAGTCATGGGGTAATTCGTATGATTAATTTGAATTTGTAAAATATATTGACATGATTATGAATCAAAGCATACAATGCTACTAAAAACAACTAAACTAAAAAAGAAAAATGAAAAAATCACAAAATCACAAAAAACGCAGAATCCTTGCTAAGGGGATGGGGAGTTGGCTCGAAAGAGCCTACTCAAACTTATTTTTTTTATTACTCGGATAAAAAACTTAATTGAAAAATTCTGCTTGGTTCTTATACCGAACCAACCCAAAGGCTTACAAAGTAATACAATAATGACTACGGAAGATGGGGAGACCCCTGGGGGGTTTCAAATGGCCCAAAAATCGCTTTTCGCAGAGCACCTCCTCCTCTTTTCAGATGGACCTGATAAAAACCAGAAATCTTTAATTAGTTTAAAGTTCCCAAAAAATATTTAAAAGTGTCTTTGGACAACGTCCCCAAAAAAACTACCAAAAAATACTAAGTTAAAGTACTTTTAAGAAAAGACAAAAATAACTCAGGAGGAAAAGTCCTCTTGAGGATCTTGGCTAGCTTTGGGGAAGCCAATGCAATGTGCACTTTAGATTCTAGATTTAAATTTTAATAAATAAATACTATTCACTTTAAAAAAGCTTTTTATTTGGCTTAAAACTGCTTTAAAAAAATGAAAGACTTTTACTGCTAGATCTAGTTTTTAAAGAGAAAGGACTTGAATCTTTTTCTTAAATGAGACTAAATCTATGCATGCAACTCCTATATGTTCAGATATAGAAATATATAAGCTTTGAAACATTATATCTAAAATATAAAATCCAAGTAACCAAGAAGATTTTTTTTTTTTTTAAAGGAGAGTAAGAGGAGAGAAGGTTGGTTCGTTGCTTGAATGAAACAAGTTGAAAGGAGGCCCTTTTGTGGAGCGCCGAGGGATAGAGTCTTGAGATTATTGGATAAATAATGGCGTCAATCTTGATCCACACCTCATCCAATCGGGAACCTGCAACTAGATCACACAAGCCTGCACAACACCTCGTGAGATCTGGATATATATGTATGAAACAAAAAAAATGAAAGATCATGCAAAACTAATCTTATTTAAGCATATAACTTAGATTCTTGAGCATACATAATATGAATAAACAAGAGCAAGTAATATTACTTGCCTATTACACCCTTACTTGATTCAACCGAATTCTTGAAGCCATAATACAAAGCAGCACCAAAATTGGAAAAAAATTGCAGTTACCACATTAGCAGCATGATGCTAGGAATCCACACAAAAACATGCACTACACGGTATAGCCTCCAAATATTCTTTATTCACAATGAAAATATAGCAGTATTATAATGGAAACAGCTCTTCATCCAACTCTAACTTGCTTGGAAGAGGAAAAGATGCTTTAGTTATAGCCAGACTGGCCAAGAGGGGCACATGTCTGACTGAAAGAGAGACTAAAGCTGACAGAGAATTAAGCTAAGCTTGATCTGATGATGAACTGAGTCTAACTGGACTGGAACTACAAATCGGAGTGACACCTCACTCAGTGAACTGAACCGCCCATCAAACAACTTCCATATTGATCCACATGTGTGGAGGAGAGAGAAAGGAGTGCACAACCCCCACATCTGCATGAGCTTGTTAAGCTCCTCTTCAGCCCTGATCCATGCCTTCAGTCAAGGAATGGGAACTCCTGGTCAACTTGAAGCCGATGAGACTGATTTCAGTCAAATCAGAGCAAAATCCACAGATTTAGGAATTTGGATTTGCTCCATTATTTAATTAAATTAATTAATATTTGATTTTTTGGATTTTCTCACGTGAGTGATGGAAAAATCACTCAAAACTTAGGAAAAGTGGGTTTATGGGTTTACCATGTGCTCTGAGTTAGAAAATTCGCACCCCCATGACTGAAACTAACTTTTAATCCCACTTTTATTACAAGAACAATTTTTCCATTTAGACTATTAAAATATAGCCTAAGTTTTGTGGAAAAATTAAAATTAAAAATTAAAAAAAAATAAAACCTAGGGGGACTTAGCACATGTTCATATAACTCGACCATAATGCCTAGCATGTTTATACATTGACAAAAAAACTCTAATAACCTCAATAGGCCTAAATGCCAAGCCGACCACCCCAACTTTGGAGGTATTAAGTGAAAAACTCATAAATTATCAGTCGTTTATTCAACAACCAATAATAACCAAGGGAAAAAACACCCTAGGCTGATCGGATTGATAAATAAAGTCCAAGAGACCGAGTCTTTTAAAGACACTACCATGCTAGAACATTTTATTACAACTCCCCCAAGGGGGTATGAACATGTGGTAGATAAAAAACACTTCCCAGAATCAAGTTTGAAGGTCTTCTGATGTCCGAACAAATCCTCTTTGTCTGGTTCACCAGGATCACTTGATAACACCGACTAAGTACAACTTAGGTGGTAACATCTGGCTCTAATTGCAGGACGTGTACTTGATCTGGTCTTAAGGCAAGGAGAGGATATCAGAACACCAAAATCTCTGGTTTATACACCCTGTAAAAGCATCTCAAATTAACAAGAAAACCTTAGTAGCACAAGCTTTATATAAAATCCAAATGAACCATTAAGATGATTTATTCAAACAAAATAAATGTAGCTAACTAACGAACGAAAATTTTTATTATAGCTATGTACAAAACAGAAATGCAGAAAGTAAATGCTCTCTTTTAAGGAGCTTATTTTCCTACTCTAAGCATGATATAAAAAGGTTAGGTGTAATAAAAAATCCAATGTAACCACCTAATCATTTTATTAACATAAGATTTTTTTGCCTTTTATTTGGTTACCAGCCAAAGTAAGGATACTTTATTCAGAAAATGCAAACCTGCGTGATGACCGAGAATGGGTGGGTTGGATGGGAGATCATATGAATATAATACTTCATTAAATTTCTTCCCAAACTGGCATAAGCTTTCGCAGGCTTCTTCTATCTAAGCTTGGATAGGGATGATGTACACATATGCATGATGAAACAGGTCAACAACTCCATCACATATATCAAAAGGGCTTGTCGGATGGTAACTCTCCATGTAATCCCTAGGCTGCTCCAAATCATAAGGAACCTCTGAACTAGCAAATGCAGGCTTAGGCTGACCCTCCATCGGGTGTATCAAATTTGACTCTTCGATGCATTGCCTCTCAAAGTATTCATTGCTAATACTTGTATGTGTTTCTAGATGATATGGATTTGAATGATTATATGAAAACTTTGCATGCTCCTCTTCCATACCGATACCTCCCCAAGTTCCTAAGTGAACACTCCCTTCTGTAGGCATGTCAAAGATAGGATTTTCAATAAAACCTCCAAAATATTTTGAATAAGCACTCTTCTCTCTAGACATATCGTAGATGGGTTTTTCTATTAATTTCCAATAGTCACCATCCCCATCCATGTCATATGTGGGGGACTCTTCATCCATGGAATCATGCTCCTTCCTATCCATGTCTTCCTTGTATTCATAACAATCTTCTTTAGAATATTTGGTTTCAAAAATGTTACAAGGAAATAAACTTTCCAAACCTTCATCAACATGTGGAGAACAAGGTCTAGTGTCAACACACACCATAATGATCTTATCATAGGTTTCTTTATAGGCTTTTGTAATGGTTTCTTCTTGAGGTAAATCTAGAGAAAAATTGTGATCATTATCAATAAAATAATAATGAGAACACTCCAAATTTTCAATAGTTTCTATTATGATATCATGAAGAGGATCTTCAATATTATCTCCAATCAAGGAAACTTTATGGACATATTCAATGGGATCACTTGGGATGTGTTGCTCAATGGGTTCCTCTAGATTTGCTGAATCTTTATTATTTTCTATTAAAGTGATATGAGGATGGTTTTCAACAACGTCTCCAAATAATGGTTCTTCAAGAAACTCTTCAACGTGATTGTCATGGATTTTCCTATCTTCATAATCTTGCTAAGTATTGAGAGATACCTCATATTCTTTAATAAGCTGCTTAATTTCTTCCTCTCTTAAATAAATTAGAGGGACTTCCACACATTCATCGTTGTCTATGACAACACGAGGAAGTTCTTCGATGGGAGTATCATGGATCTCCTCTTGACTTAAATATTCAAGAAGTGATTCCAAGTCTTCAATACTTTGTAGCATGGAAAAAGGTCCATCATATGTTTCCATGTGATACTCTGTCCTAGATAGGTAGAAGGTAAATATCTTTTCAAGGATTTTTTCAAATCATTCATACTACCCCTACCATCCTGCCACTTCTCTAAAAACATCCAAAGTAAGCTTGGAAATGAGGTTATACATTTATTAGGAAGGCCCTGATAGAACCAACAAAAGGCCTCACCCTGAAAAGTACTAGCAAACATTTCCATCATATTGTCTTCATAAATCACAAAGGAGTCAACCATCAACTGAAGGAAATATTTGACATGCCAGATGGCCGAATCACCATAATTTCCATGAAAGACTAGAAGCCATTTATATACATCCCCCACACCATGACAAAAATTAGGAAAACCCTGGATGTTTGAGAAATCGATAGGCTGAAAAAGTACGACTATCTAGGCACCACACTGCTCTCTTAATTCATCCATATCAAAAATTAATAGTATGCATTTGATATAACCATTAAACCTTGTACTAAATAGGTGGAGTTGTCAAGTGATGAGCTTTAAAGGTTTTAATATGTCGCATGGGATCATCTACACACAACAAAACTTCACAAGTTTATGAGATAACAGGGTTTTATCCCTTCAATGGAGTCTCCATGTGAAAAACTAGGCATTTATAAATCTTTCACAAATTTTTTTTTTCTTTGTAAAAAATAAAAACCGAAAAAATTCAGTGGAGTCGCCAGATGAAAATTAAAGATCTAATCTAAGAATTTATCAAACAAAGAAAAAACAAAAAGGAAGAAAACAAAAGTCGTACTTTGGGAATAAAAATATTTATCCTTGGCAACGACACCAAAATAATGTTGCTTCCTTTCACACACCTAGGGGGGAACGTGGCAGAAATATTCAAGACACTCAGTGTGTCCTTGGGGGAAAGTCTCGAGTCAAGGCTGTCACCTTGTTCTTGACTCTTCCGCTTAGGAAAAATCCTAATGAAGCCAAGGGGGGTAGACCCTATGAGTTACTAAGGCTGGTTACTTAGATGATGCTGGTATTAAATGAGTAATTTTTTTTAGGATTTTTGACAAATGAATTCGACACAAGATATTTGCAAGATTTGTTATACCACAAAAACATAGAAATCAAAACTTAATAAGCAGTAATGCGGAAACATATGATAATATTAAATAGATGAGTGCCAATAATGGAGTCCACAAATGAGATTGTTGTTGAAATACAGATGGGTGTTGCAAGTGCTCTTGGTCAAATTTTAAGTTAATGTATGATGAGTTAATTAAATTAGGCAGGGGGACTCCAAATATACCCAGGGGGTACTTAGAGTATGTCCAAAAGTAACAACCGCTACGGCTACCCGCAAGGAATGTGTGGGCTGAATGGAATCTCTGAGACTGTGTTCATAATACACCCACTAGGATGTAACAGAGATCAGCGCCTCGAGGTCACTGTCTAGTAGTTCCCACTTCCTTTGGGTATTTTTCCACTGTTTACGGTTCAATCGAGGCGTTGTATTTTCTCCTGAGGCAGTTAATTGGGAAAGTGAATCCTAATTATTCTAGTCACTCACGTTTCTTTTGATACAGCTTGACTGATTGGATGAACCGCAGCCAGTGTAGAGCATACACAACGGAGCCTTGATAAATTGTTTAAGGATTTTAAGCTGTGTTCTTTGTTAAAAAGGGAGAACCTCCAGGAATATCTTTCAGTCCAAGTGGACCTCAATTGGGAAAGTGAGGAGGGGTTAATTTTATATGATGAAAAATATAAAAAAATAAAACAGACATCAAAACACAACTCACATGTTATCTAATTAGTCCTACCACGCATCTCTTTCCCCTTTCGAGTCAATCAAGAAGTCGTGGGGTAAGTAGTATGATTGCTTTGAATTTGTAAAATATATTGAAATGATTATGAATCAAAGTATACAATGATACTAAAAACAACTAAACTAAAAAAGAAAACTAAAAAAAATCACAAAATAAAAATAAAAACACAGAATCCTCGCTGGGGGGATGGGGAGTTGGCTCGAAAGAGCCTACTCAAACTTGTTTTTTTTTATTACTCGGTTAAAAATAATAATTGAAAAATGACACTTGGTTCTTATACCAAACGAACCCAAAGGCCTACAAAGTACAACAATAATGACTATCGAAGATGGGGAAACCCCTGGGAGGTTTCGAATGGCCCAAAAATCGCTTTTTGGACAGCACCTCCTCCTCTTTTCGGATGGAAATACTAAAAATCAGCAAGCTTTAATTAGTGTAAAGTTCCCAAAAACACTTTAAAAGTGTCTTTGGACAACCCCCAAAAAACTACCGAAAAATGCTAAGTTAAAGTACTTTTAAGAAAAGACAAAAATAACTCAAGAGGACAACTAGTCCTCTTGAGGATCTTCGCTAGCTTTGGGGAAGCCAATGAAATGTGAAATTTAGATGCTAGATTTAACTTTTAATAAAGAAATACTATTCACTTTAAACAAGCTTTTGATTTGGCTTCAAACTGCTTATAAAAAATGAAAGACTTTTACTACTAGATCTACTTTTTAAAGAGAAAGGACTTGAATCTTTTTTTTAAATGAAACTAAATCTATGCATGCAAATCCTATATGTTTAGATATATAAATATATCAGCTTTGAAACCGTAGATCTAAAATATAAAATCCAAGTAACCAAGAAGATTTAACTTTTTTTTAAAGGAGAACAAGAGGAGAGAAGGTTGTTTCATTGCTTGAATGAAACAAGCTGAAAGGAGGCCATTTTGTGGAGCACCGAGGGACAGAGTCTTGAGCTTATTGGATAAGGAATGGCATCAATCTTGATCCACACCTCATCCAATCGGGAACTTGCAACTATATCACACAATCCTGCACAACACCTCATGAGACCTGGATATATATGTATGAAACAAAAAAATGAAAGATCATGCAAAACTAATCTTATTTAAGAATATAACTTAGATTCTTGAGCATACATAATATGAATAAACAAGAGCAAGTAATATTACTTTCCTAGTTTACACCCTTACTTTATTCAACCGAATTCTTGAAGCCAGAATAACAAGCAACACAAAAATTGGAAAAAATTTGCAGTTACCACATTAGCAGTATGACGCTGGGAATCCACACAAACACATGCAATACACAATATATCCTCCAAAGCTTCTTTATTCACAATGAAAATATAGCAGTATTATAATGGAAATGGCTCTTCGTCCAACTCTAACTAGCTTGGAAGAGGAAAAAGCTACTTTATTTATAGCCAGACTGGCCAAGAGGGGCACATGCCTGATTGAAAGAGAGATTGAAGCCGACAGAGAGTTAATCCAAGCCTGATCTAATGATGAACTGAGTCTAACTGGACTGGAACTGCAAATCAAAGTGACACCTCACTCAGTGAACTAAACCACCCATCAAACAACTCCCATATTGATCCACACATGTGGAGGAGAGAGAAAGGAGGGCGCAACCCCCAGATCTGCATGATCTTGTTAAGCTCCTATTCAGCCCTGATCCATGCCTTCAGTTAAGGAATGGGAGCTCTTGGTCAATCTGAAGCCGATGAGACTGATTTCAGTCAAATCGGAGCAAAATCCACTGATTTAGGATTTTGGATTTGCTCCATTATTTAATTAAATTAATTAATATTTGATTTTTTTGGATTTTCTCACCTAAGTGATGGAAAAATCACTCAAAACTTAGGAAAAGTGGGTTTATGCGTTTACCTAGTTCTCTGAGTTAGAAAATGAGCACCCCCATGACTGAAACTAACTTTTAACCCCACTTGTATTACAAGACCAATTTTTCCATTTAGACTATTAAAATATAGCCTAAGTTTTGTGGAAAAATTAAAATTTTAAAAAAAAAATCTAGAGGGACTTAGCACATGTTCATATGACTCAACCATAATTCCTATCATGTTTATACATTGACACATAGACTCTAATAACCTCAATAGGTCTAAATGGCAAGATGACCACCCCAACTTTGGAGGTATTGAGTGAAAAACTCAGAAATTATCATTCGTTTATTCAACAACCAATAATAACCAAGGGGAAAAACACTCTGGGCTGATCGGATTGATAAATAAATTCCAAGAGACCGAGTCTTTTACAGACACTACCATGCTATAAAATATTATTACAACTTCCCCAAGGGGGTATGAACATGTGGTAGATAAAAAAACACTTCCCAGAAGCAAGTCTGAAGGTCTTCTGATGTCTGAACAAATCCTCTTTGTTCGGTTCACCAGGGTCACTTGATAACACCGACTAAGTACAACTTAGGTGGTAACACACACATCACATTTTCATACACACATCTGTAAATATAAAAGTTTGTCATATATATAAAACTGTAAAACTGAGGTACAAAATTGGGCTGAAGCATCAAGCTTTTAGTGCCCTCAAAGTTCAGGACTGTAACAAGTTCAAAATATACATATAGAGGAAAAAATATGAATCCTTGAAGCTTTCAATATACATATACAAAAAAGGAAAATACATGTAGACTAGTCCTCCTCCTGGCGGTGCTCGCGATAGCATATAATAGCCTGGGCCACTCTACGGAGCAGCCTAGAAAACCATCTAGAGACCCCTGCAGTATGGCATTGGTACACCTGGGTAGGTCATCGGTGGTCACATCTGGAATCCCTATAGTCAAGCACTGCAGGTTCTCCTCCAAATATCCAAGCTCCTCATCTGCCTCACGACAATAAGCCACCATCTCCCTGGTCCCTACTCACCTCGAAATAGGTTACATACTAGCTGGGCATACTGGTCCAATATATATATATATATATATATATATATATATATATATATATATATATATAAACCNACTTATCTCAGTATTACAAAATAAAAATAAATCAAACTTGAAAAATAAAAAAGATGGTGGATAGTATCTTCCTTACCTTGATCGTCCCACTCCTCCCCCTCAGGAAGCACGAACTCTAGGTCATCCCAGAATTCTTCCCTCTCGTACGCATAGTCCTCTATCATGAGTAGATGGCCCCTTAGCCAGAGGAAAAATGATGATCCATAGACAACTTTGGGTCCTCCGTGTCCATGGCGGGCCATAACTAAAATCCACTTGATCATCCTAGGATCCTCAAGTCCTAGCCTGCTCAGAGGCACCTGATACCTCATGTGGGGCACTCTCTATAGAATGAAAGATACTACCACAACTCCATAGTTGAACTTCTTAAGTGTACCCGCTTACAGTTGTCCAGTTGTGTCTTCAGATTTACCAACATGCCTTCACACCAGTTGAATACTATGGGCTCCATGCACTCTAGGGTATACAACATGTGTGACCTAGTAGTCAAATGAGTAGACCTAGTCCCAACCACCTTACCAATGCTATAGACCACCATCCTCAAGGGACGATCCACTATACTCTGGATGTGTAGTTTCCCAGACTGAGACTGCGCACCCAGTGCATAATGGTTGTCTATCAAATCCTCTAGGGAGGGATCTCCCCCTCGCGCATCGAATAAGACTATTGGTCTTCCTCTCTGTGACAAACTAGTCAAGAAGTAGATATCCTCGATATATATAGTCAAGGCGTGGGTCCCAACCACAAAGTGTTGCTCCTCGGGATCCCACATATCTATGATATACTTCAGTAGGTGGATATATGCCTTCATGTCTGGTACCCTAAAGTATTTTAGTATCCCATAGTTCAGCAAGGCCTCTACGGTGGCTGGATCACTAATGGATTGGAAGTCTACCGTCTCATGCTCTCGTTCTTTCCAAATAACCATAATGTAGACAATGTATTGCACCTGCAAGCACACAAAAATGTTCATTAATAATCACATTATGACCAAAAGGGAGCACAAAAATTATGTTTTTGATAACATAGAAGAAAAAAACTATTTTTTTTAGCAAAGATAGGGTTTATTTTTAGCCTTTTTTGGGCCTGCGGTGCCCTTTTATTTTGCGAACAGAGCACCTACGGTGCATCTGCCTTCGCCAGCATAGAGCGTCGACCGTCGACGCCTCTGTCAGCTATGGATAGAGTGCCTACAGTGCATCTGTCCCAGCACAATGGAGCGTCGTCGTGCACATGGCCCGAAAAATAAAAAAGGCCTCCATAGCCTGTGTTTTTTACCATTCAAAATGCTAAAAACCCCTAAAAAACAGTAAAAAATCTCCTATGTACAAGTAAAAACATTTTATCTTTATCAAAAACTAATAGAAAATCATTATGGGAATGAAATGGAAATGATTGAAATACCTACCTCTTCCAAGAAGATTGAGTAACAATGGATGGGACCACTTGCAAGATCACCAATGGAAGCTCTCTCTCCTTTCTCTCCAACTTTCAAACTCTCCAAGTGGTAAAAGTAAAATGGTAAATGTTTTTACTATTCCTATCTATTTATAGTAATTTTGGAAACTTTTGTCATTTCATTGTAATTTAATTATTTTATAAAAGTGGGTTTTATCACTTATTTTTATATAGTTCTAATAAAGTTGGTTTTTATATGTTTCTTGAGTTTTTAGGTCCAAGTTTAATTCATGGCTATGGTACAAGCTCTTTTAGTCTTTTTCAGGATTTGAGTGAAATTGAAAAATTACCGAGCGTCTTTGTGCCCTTTTCACATGCTCGTTAAAACACCAGTAAAAGAGTGTCGAGTATACTTTTTCGCTTTTTCAGACTCGTTAAAAGTGGATTATGAAAAAGGAAACCCATGAAAAATTTATATTTAAGATATTTTCAGTCTCCCTAAAAATGAAAAAATATTTCCAAGCGAAATTGTTACGTTCATGATTGTAAAAGGATCAGAATAGGCGACTAGTCGGTGGTAGGTTATCTCTTTTTCGAACCGACTAGGCCTAATTTATGAAAAAGGAACCCTCTTGGAGTCTCCTTGTGTCTTCTTTCAGAATCTCTAAACATGAATGCTGATGAGTTCACTTTCATGGGACTCATAAAATCAAACGATGAAAGACCCTATTTGGGAACAAACCCCTCCTTTCTCAGGTTCGTAAAACAAATGAGTTTGGACTTGTCCGAAGGACAAGCTATATCAAGCATTTTTTACCCTCTTCCAGCTCATTAAAAAGAAAAGAGGCACTCATCAATCATGATTGGGAAATTAAGGGAAAGGAGAATGTCTTTTAATTTGTATTTATGGCAGTCTACGGTCCACCTTTGAACATGGAACCTGACTGCATTTGCATATATGAACAGTTGGGTATTCAGGTTGTCTTCGAGTCGATCCACTTTTGTGAGTCACCTGACTCCTTTGAGTCAATTCAAAGAATTCTTTGTCGTATTCCTTTCATTACACCTGGTTTTGGTATCGTCAAGTCAATGCTTCCAAGTCATTTGTCGTGCCACAATTGTTCAAAGTTTATTTGTTCCAAAAAATAACTCGTCATTTACTTTACCTATCCATAAAGTTAGTCATGTCTGAGTCAGTTTCATCAATTCAAAACAAATCTTGTTCCTTGTTTCGTGTCGCTAATGTGGGAATCATCATGGCCCTCCCATGACAAGTCTATTCTTGACAACTTTAGATCATTATCCAAGAATTAGACCTAGAAACCTAGTCAAGTACCTTGAATCCTGCATGCCTCAATGGTAGTTTTACTCGCTTTTGACAGTAGGTTTTCATCAATGACCTCTGACAGAAAGATTCTATCAAATTTTTGACTTCAAAACATATATTCACACTTGGAAGAATGTACTTAGATACCTTGGGGATCATTGACATTAATGATGATTTCCCTCGCACTTGTTAATAGTTTACATCAATGACTGGTAATCAAGTGGTTTCTACCATGTTCGATGTTAGGACATCTATTCACATGTTTAGAATCATATAATCAGTTGGGGATTGGAATGAAGACCCCGAGTAGTTATGCTTCATCACTATCGTTTCTTATGCTCAGGTTGCGTTTGGAGATCAGTTAGAATCCTGACACATATCCACATTGTATGCTTGGTGGCTGTGTTCCATATTTTGAGGTTTGACGACATGGATCTACTTTGTATGTTTTGTAGCCATGTCCTACCTCTTACATTAGTCATTCATGGATCTACAGTGTATTATTGGTAGCCATGGCATGTTCATCATCATGAATCTACAGTGTATTGGTATGCAGCCATGATTGAGTTGGGTAATTCAGTTACTGGTCCTATGTCAGTTATGAGCACATCGCTCATTGCCTCTAGACTAGATGGATATCTTGCAAACTATTTCACTTATCTCTCCCTTCTAGCTTCATACTTTGGGGGGAATTCTATTGCATTTGGAAATTCCACATGCCTGTTAGCCTTTAAAAAAGCCTAACTTGAGACACCTTGGTTATCCATTTTTTCCATATTTTGGAGGGACGACACCTTTACCCTGTTTGTAGAGAGCGTCGACGGTGCCTTCGACAATGGAGCAAGGAGCGCCAACCTGCCTTTCTTTGGAAATAAATTAGGTCGACACCTTTACCTCTTATGCTTAGTGCGTCGATAGGCCAAAAATGGGAAAAAAGAATATTCTGGAAGCTTTCATGTGGAATTCTCTATGGAGTTAGTTCCTATTTGCTTGGGAGAAGTGGCATTCACCTCCCTTACCTGTTGGGATCACCTCCTATCCATTCCCAAGTAAATCTCATGTGTTTTGGGACTATAAATTAAGCCTTCATGATGTGAGTGAAGGAGGCAAAAATAAAGTATCCTTATGTTGTTGGATTGAAGTCTGAGTTAGAGGAAAAGGAGAGTTGGATTGTATGTGAAGAGATGCTCATAGTTGTGAAGGATTGTAGATTTATTGTAGAGGTTGAAGCCATCAACATCAAGGCTTGGTTGTAACTTTTTCCTCTTATTTTTAATACAAAAGTGTTCCCCTTTCGTATATTTGATGTGTTGTTAGTCTTAGTTGAATATTACTAGATTCCTTGACCACTGATATAAGTAATTAATCTATCATGATGCTCTCATATTGTTTGTTTTTCTTTTGATCTGTTTTGTAGGTGTTGAACCATTGCAAGGGATTTTGGAGTGAAGACAAAGAGATCTAGGTCTGAGGTATATTTTATTTCATATTGTTTACATTGATTACTTAAGGAAAGGATATAATGTTGTGTCTTTTTTTTTCGTGCTTGTGACTTTCAAGGCATAGGAACAAACGATGTCCGCACCAATTGCATAATTCCTAACAACACAAACATTTGGAAATTGTGAGAGAGTATGGTCCTCTTAATTTGTTGCATTAGTGCCAATTCTATTTCTTGCATGATCAGATCTTCCCCATAGGTATCGATCTTCTCCTTCCCATAGTTCTGAGTTATCCTATTTATTTTTCATCATCTTGCATGCAGTCATTCTTTTTAGGTCTGGATCCTAGAAATTGTCTCATCCTTAATCCTGTCAGTTTTGTACATGTGAGTAATCGCCGGGATCAAGGGGGTTTGTATTGGTAATCATTGTAGTTTCTGAATTCCATATATGTTTCCCCTAATTTCCATCAAATAGAATCACTTGAGATGCACAGATAACTTGCTTCTGCGATCATAATCTCTCTTGCAACACAATCATCAACATGCATAGAAGGTGGCTTGCTAATATTAGGTCTGCGATGTCGAAATATTCTCCTCTAGTCCAAGTCTAAATAGGATCTAAGGATTCCTTGAAAAAATAAGATTTGTATCCTCTGGAAGAACGTCATACTTAGACCGCTTGGGCCCAGGAAGACCCGGAGATGGAGACGACCCCTTGTTTCTAGCTGAGCCATGCCTCATGTACACCATGGCTATATTCAAAATAGAACACCATATACGGAATGATTTTCCATGATTTGATTATATACCACTACCACAAATAACACATTTTTGGGAAGGAAGATGTTGGGTCTTTTGAGATATCTAAAAATACTAATCATGATCCCCATCACTATCCACTATTACAAAAATACATTTGCACTATACCATTTTTTCATTACATCCTTTTGTGATATTTCTGAACGTGAACACTTATTGTATAGAGTACTATCATGCATTATCCATGTTTGTAAAGTGATTTGAGATGAAATTGTTAATAGTTAATTCCTTTGAGACAAGGAATAAGGTCCAAAACCATAATGAGGCTAACATATATCCCTTGGATTATATGATTAATCATATACCATGGATTTAAAATTGTAATGAAGTGTGATGTATTACAAGAAACTATCCATAATTGATTAAGAAATGGGATTTATAAAATAGAGGGGAACATGGTTCAAATATGGTAAACTGTGAACCTAGGATCCTTGATGGTGACACAAAAATCCATGCATACATATATGTCAATATAATCACTTAGGGAAAGACAAATATTGGAGCATATGTGGGATCCATATATATGGGACCTATCTGACTAATTCCATAGAATGCACAAGAGTTTGATGCAATATTGTATAAAATATATCTATATGATGTGGTGGAGTTGATGTAGGAATATGTTTGCACATGTAACCAATTTTATACAATGGTGTGATATATCCCACAATATATCCTCCATCTTCCAAGAGAATGGTCATCTTTTTCTATACTATTGGTGTAGCATGTAGCCCAAGAATGGATAAAAAGTTCTTGTGGGTACCATACAGTGAAAAATATATGGAAAACCTAATGGGGGTACTTGCATTGCTATTGGGAAAAACCACATAAAAAATTGGTATACCCCTATATTATGTCCAAAGAAAGATGTCAAAATCAGAAGTAAGGTTGAATACACTAATTGGATGATATGAAGTATGGGAATTCATGCTCAATATGGGATTGGGTGTAAACACTCTATTTAATAATTCCTAGTAATTGTAAGACCCCTATCTATCATTTTGACTAAAGGAGGGAGTAAATATGAATTTCAAGAGTTTAAATTTCACCCCATGGACCATTATTCAAATTCATAAATAAACAATGCATGTGAAAATTTGTGAATTTAAAACACAATGGGAATAAAACTCTATCCACACACAAGTCATGCATAAATATGTAAATTGTTCACATGAAGTAAATACAATCATTCCATATTCATAGAGAAAGATAGTACTTATATTTTAACAAAGAATATATAAGCAATTGTTTGTGTAAGAAATATTTTCAACCCAATCATAGGTATCATATATAGATACCACGCCTAAGCTAAGCTATGAGTACAATAAAATGAAGAAAACACATACATGCTTCTCTCTCTAAACCAACAACCCCTTCTCTATAATGACAAGTTAAAATTCTCACCTCTAAGCATTTACAAGGATCTAAGTTAGCCATCCCAACCATGGAGCTCTCTTCTACTACCCCACACAACACAAGGAGTGCATTTACCTTCACTACTACAAAGTTTCATTAATAAATCCAAACCTTACAATGCTTACCAGTGTATCATGTGACGACGAGCAGAAGAAGATGAGATGCACTAGAGTAGATCCTGCAATAATTAAGATGACATGGTTCATATATCATGTGTTGAACAAAGCATCAACATTAAATGGTGTCCATTTTTACAATAAAATATTTATTTACTTCCTTTGATTCATGGAACAAACCCTAAAAAAACCCCACTATTACGTAATGACCAATGCAATGATAAATTAGGCCCCAATCGGCCCCCACTCCTATCCATTGACTAATCTTCAAGTCAACCAATACCAATTTGTGTCCACATGTAGTTGTTGAAATACTCTAATCCATCTGCTACATTGTTGGCATCTTCTTGCCATCGGTGCAATATTTGATTCTCTCTTCTCTATGTGTGAACCACTTCACTCTAAATCTCTTTGTGTATCCTTCTAGGTCGATTATCTCCTTCACATTTTCTTATTTGATGTCACCTGCTAAGTCATCCATCATCAGGTGGAGTAGATATGTAACTTGATATCGGCATGCAATTATCTACCATGGATTTCCCTATGGTCATCAATCCATCTTATCAGAACTCCTTGGAGACTATTATGGGAAACCATCAAGTGTTCTAGGAAGTGGTGTTCTATACGAGATTGAACCTAACCAACTTCCTATTGAATTGTGAACACTACTTCTTTCCTCACTAGAAAAATATACCCCTATTTTTCTTTGACTTTAGGGGTTGGACTTCTACTATAGACACATCTCACATGACTATTGATCATCAATCTCTCTCTAACCCATCATCATGATCATCACATTTTTTACTCCAGGAGAACTCATATTTCATCTACTAGGATTATATCTCATATAAATGAGCCCTTATGCTATAGCTCACCATGTATAACATCTGTTGCACCATGCTATAGGATGTTCTTCTATGACATCCACAACTTGGATGCTCACCTATGGAATCCTTAGATACTCGCCTATGGAAACTATAAACTACACTCAACTGTTATCTAGATGCTATCTAATCTACTAACTACTAAATCAACTATATGACAACAGTTGTTTCTATGCTTACACCACTCATCTGCAACTCTATTTCTTAATGTGATGGTCATCATTAATATCCACAACTAGCCAAATCCAATCCATTTTCCAAAAGATAGTGCAATCATCAAGGGGATCAATCCTAATAGTCAGATGAAAATAAAATCATACTATTGTCCATAAAAATCATCCATTAATCCGTCCTACTAGTAACATAGTGCAAGCATTCAGGTAGCTAAGCATAATGTCTAGATGCATATTGAACAATCCATCTCACAGTGAAATTTTGGCAACTTACTAATGTTTTATCGCAACCACACTGTAATTGGTCATATTCTCCAAAAAACGTCATCATCGTCGTAAGATATTTGCTCAACAATCTAGATTATCTCCACAACAACTTGCAATATTTATGCATACATCAATTCCTCTGGCCATAAAGATAACATGGATATCATGGTCATGAAGCCCAAAGTCAACATTTTTAAAATTATAAACAAGACAAAAAAGTTTATAGTGCTACATATGAACTCAACGTACATTATTACCATGGTGAAAACAATTATTTGGAAGAATCACATTGCAACAACTATAGATCCACACACTCACCTCGACCCAAATTCTACGAAAAAATGTTGTCACATGCAATGCATGCTCTACAATTATAACTAAGAACATGAAAAGCATCATTTTGCCACTCACCAATGTAATATAGCATGTAATAGTGACCAATCACAACCCTCCATGATTAAGATATTGTTAATATCATGACCCCCGCCACTAGGCCTTCCAAAAATAATATCAAAAGAGGAATCTCAATAACAACCAAATAACAACACCTTTAAAACCAACTTAAACTTATCCACAACCTCTGTAACACAACTAACTACATAATCGCAACTTTCCACAATACTTAGCATTATTCTACAACTGATCGCAACATCAACAACATGGTGTCACTATATTTTGTAGTTATAAATCATCAACATTTAAAGGAAAAATGCAAATTTTCTGCAACTCATATTCAACAACTCCCAATGTATCAAAATTCTCTCTGCAATAGGGAATATGAACACTCTGCAATTTTCAGCAAAAAAAACTGAAGTCTCTGAATTGAACATTATGCATATTTGATATTCTTTCGCAACCACATTACTATTAGGGGAATATAACCATATTTCTACCCAAAAAATTCTCTTGTTACTAAATTTATTTTGTAACACTAAATTATGTATACGAATATATTGCAATGTTTTATATAGCCTCACATATCCCATCTCTTCTGCATTCTTGAAAATACACCAATCACAATAACTGTCAAATTAAAGAATTTTTTTGGGGTCACTTCCTACATTGTCGACACCTGAGTCGACAACTAGTAACCATACATCACTCACACATTTGAATTATTTAATTCTAAATCAACTCTTTAAAATCATTGGACTCTCGCTCATATTTTCAACCTCTAAGATTCATCTAATATGCCACAGAACTACACAAGAATATTTATGAGACTTTTCATTTTCTCTACATAGCTCATAAAGGTGATAAACTTTACAATTACCCAACATCATCGATGAGTGGAACACCTTATTTTACATTGTATCTCTCGATCAAAATGAGGCCTCAATATTCTTGGGATTATCATGTATTACTCCAGGACCAATTATTGTATATTACTCGAAGAGATTCAGTGCATTACATCTCTCCATGGTCAACCTACATTCTACCAGTAAAGGAGAACCACATAGGTGCACCTCACATGCTTCACGACCTTATCATCGCCAACATGGGAACACACACATATATAGATATATATGTAAGGATTGATTATGACCAAACAACCTCCTACATTAGGACTTTTATGTTCTAGGTCAACCTCAAAGACTTATTACATCTAAAAAACTTGCGTCTAGGATCTTTTCCACTTAGACAACTTTCGAGGTGTATTACATCCGAGTAACTTTCGTACCATGCCAGGTCTCATTTTTACACTCAGACAACCCACATGACTAATTACATTCGAATAACCTACATACCATGCTAGGGATCATATTTACATTCAAATAACCTATCTCAGGACAAATTACGTCTAAAGATAACATGCGATCTTTTCCAGGACTAATTACATCCAAGGAAAACCTATAAGACTGATTATGTTTGAGCGTGTTGCTTCACCAGGATTTTTCCCACTCAAATAACCTATCTCATTTCCCATGTGAGATATCATGCATATGTGTCTTCTGGTATCTTGGTATTTCTATCCTAGAAACATATCAAGATTGATTACATCCAAGATATCTTGTGAGCTTCACTAGGATTGATTACATCCAAGGACAACCTACAAGACTGATTAAATTTGAGTAACCTACAAACTTTTCCATGAATTTTACACTCAGATAACATGTATCTCCAACTATGCTAGAATTCACCACTCCCTCTTTCGAGGGTCCTCAATCTGGATCACATACTGGAGCTTCACTGATCCTCTCTACATCACACAAAATCGCAAGTCAGATCAATCAAATTAGATAGTAGCTTTCGAAAACATACTACCTCACAACTAGCTGATCAAGTGGAAACATATTTTGTCTCAGCTGTACTCAGTGCCATGAAAAACTACATACTGCTAAACTAGTAGATCATATTGGATCTCAAACTGAAGAAGCAACCCAAAGTTCTCTTCTTCTCAGTGGCACTTCCTGCCCAATCTGAATCAACATAACTGTGTAGGTTAGTATTCTGATTTGTATCATACTTGAGGGCCATACTCAATTCTACCCTTCCAGTACCTCACTACTACTTTACAGTAACCAGGTCAACATGTCTCAGATCCATCAGGAATTGGCTTAGGGTGTTCATAGAAAAGCATATGTCTAGTCTCATATTTGTTAGACACATCAATGAGCCAATCATCTAACGATACATCGTGGCATCAACTGAATCTATTGAAGCATCACATAGTAGATTCAAGTTTGATTCCATAGGTGTGGCTATCGCCTTACAGTCCATCATTTCGAATTTCTTCAGAATATCCACTGCATACTTTCCTTGACCAAGGAAAATCCCATCTTCATTATTCCACACCTCCATGTCTAAGAAGTAGTGAATCATCCCTAGGTATTTCATTTAGAATTCGGTGGCAAGTATCCTCCTTGCATATTCAATGAGTTATTCCTCTCCTGTTAGGAACATGTCATCGACATATAGCAGTACCATCATTGTTCTTCTGCCTTCAACTTTGAAATAAATTTTGGAATCCACTTTACTCTCAATAAATCCTAGGCCCATCAGAAAGTTTTCCATCATGTTTTACCATGTCGAACTTGAGGATCTTGTACATTCACTCCCTCTGAAACAGATTACCATTCTCCCTATGCATTTTGTACTCTATGTATCAAAACATCATGTACTAGAGTGACAAGTAGCTTCCTGTATCATTGATCTTCTATGTATCCATCTGAAGTAACTGGATACCAAGATCCTCTTTCTTGAACTTTGTTGAAAAGTTCATTTTTCACTCATCTGTGAAATTTTCATCCTCTTTAGGATTTCATCTTCAATCTTGTAACAAGGTTAATATCTTCATCACTCTAGGTGACCTTCAAGCTCCTCATGTAACTATATGTGTTATTCCATGGGTTCCTTCTGAGCCTGTACAAGGCCTTCTTCAATTTTCACACATGAGTATGCTGGTCATGTGTCTCGAATCCCAATGGATGCTCTATGTACACCTCCTCCTCGAGTAAACCATTCAAGAATGTTGTCTTGATATCAAACTGGTGTATCTTGCATCTCATACCTGAATGTATGGATCTAATGGAAGTGTGTTGATTTTTGTACATAGGAAAGTGTTCCCCTAGGTAACTTTAGCCTTAGTCACTTAAAAGGGGAAATAAAGTGACCCTTGCATTAAATGACTTAAGTGGAGCATTTAATGTGACTTTAGAGATTAAATTCAAGTTTGATAAATTTAAGTGGGTGAGGGAAATTAATTTTTATGATAAATTAAATGGAGCATTTATTCTCATCCCTAGATCTAATCTAATCTCATCCACTAGGTTAGATGGCTCTTCACCTATGTGGGGTTTAATAAAAAAGCAAGGGAAAAGGATTTTCACATCCATTCTTGAGAGAAGAGTGAATAGGAGAGAGAGCAGAGAGAGGGCATGAGTTTCGAGGAACCCAGGTGAATATTTGCAGTGGGCACAAAAATCAAGACAACATTAATTGTTGAGCACAGATATCGAGGAGAGTATGACCTTCATTTATTGTAAGAACAAAATTCGAGAAGGGTACAACCATTCATACATTAAGGATTATGGGCATGGTTTTTGAGGTAGACTCAAGCACATAAATCAAGGATAAGGACAAGCACGATTCCCAGGGCAACAGACACAATTTTTGAGGTCATACAGATGCATTTAATGATGTCCATACAATACGGTTTTGTGATTGTTTTGGCACAGTTTTAGAGGGAAAAATTTTAGTATTCTTGCACAGAAATCAAGGACTGATTTTTTGTTTCTATTTCGGCACATTTTTTGAGAAGAAGCTTGGACAAAAATCGAGGGCATTGGCACAAAAAATAAGTTAACCTGTTGGGTTGAGATAAGTTGTATTTTGGCTATGGATCACTGTCTGAAATTTTCCTAGAATAATAATAAAAATATCTCTCTCTCATTGGTTTTCCCCTTGTGGGTTTTTCCAAGGCCATTGGCCAAAAATTTCCGAGTACCATGTGTTGAATGGTGTGCATTTATTTTATTTTCTATCCATGAAAAGATTGAAGTTACAGTAGTGTTTTTAAGTCTGCAATTTTATGATTATTTCCATCCTTTACTTTTTCTAGGTTTGCAAATAAACTAAGATATTTTCACTTCTAAACCAGAGTCTGAAACTTGTGAAAAACATACATGGTATCATAGCTGAGTGGGGTAGAAAGCTAATTTTTGCAGACGGAAAGCCATTTCTAGAATTTAGAAAAAACTTTTGTGACAGTAGTACCATTTTGTTGAAACTTGTTCTTTGAGAAAAATTTCTTCCGTCGGACTGAGAACTGAGGATAGGCTAGATGGGGCAGGGAAATTTATCCCTTGGAAGGCCTAGATATTGCTTGTGTTGAAGGAAAATGAGTTGTGGGATGAGGTAGTCAATAATACTACAGCTTACCCCATTATCATTCCCAGTGCTACTACCGATCCAGTAGCAGCAGTTGCCTTTGAGAAGAAGGACATTAAGGCCATGAGGATTATCCTCAATGCTATTAAAGACCATGTTATTCCACACATTTCAGCGAAGGATCATGCACATGAGATGTGGAGTGCTTTGACCGGATTGTTTCAGAGTTCTAATGAGAATAGGAAGATGGTTCTGAGGGAGAAGTTGAAGAGTATCAAGATGGTCAAATGAGAGGTTTGTATGCCTTATCTTACTAGGATATCTCAAGTGAGAGATGAGCTTGCAGCTATTGGTTTTTTTGTTACTGGTCCTGAGCTAGTGCAAACAACCTTGAATGGGGTGACAAAACATTGGGTTGTGTTTGTACAGGGTTTGGTGGCTAGGAAGAACTTACCTTCATGGGACAAGGTCTATGATGATTTTGTTCAGGAGGAGACTCGAAGGGGTCTTTTGTAGTGCAGTGCTTCTATTAGTAGGGAGGATGAGGAGGATGTGGCCTTGAAAGCGAAGGGGAAGAAGAAGAACAAGAAGGGTGGGGCCAAGAAGCAGGATGGTAAAGTGCTTAGCATGTCATAATATGGGACACTATGTTGGGTAGTGTCCGAACAAGAAAAAAGAAAAAGTAGCAGCAGACAGCAGCTTCAGAGGAGGTCGATGAATTTGCAGTGAGATTCTAGAGTGAGTTTTCTCTGTGCACTGGGAATATTAATAGAGAGAGAGCATCTATTATCACCAGTGCAAATGTTGATAGACAGAGGGAGTTTTCCCTGGTGACATACCATTCCTATAGTGCATCTACTTCTAGCATTTGGTATATTGATAGTGGAGCCTCGAGCCACATGACAGGTGCTCATGAGTTGTTCTCTGAGATTTCACAGACAAAGATAGATGTGGATGTGGTGTTGGGAGATGACTCAACAGTCAGATCTGTTGGGCATGGGAACATTACCTTTCAGAGGGAGTCCATGAGTCCTATGGTGTTGAGAGATGTGGTGTATGTACCTAGGCTGATGAATAACCTAGTGTCAGTTTCCAGGATCAAGGATCAGGGTCTTGGGGTGTCCTTCCTTGATGAACATGTGCATATGTTTCCAAAGACTACAATACCATCTGCTTCAGTTGCCATTGGAGTTATATGCGGAAAACTGTATAGGCTCTTATTTCAGCCTCAGCACTCCTTAGCATATAGCAGTGGCGGTGAGCTTTGTGAGATTTGGCATAGGAGGATGGCTCACTTGCATCATCTAGCTTTGGGGTTTTTGGGACATATGGTTACAAGTTTACCGGATTTTAGCACAAGTCAGAGTGATGTTCGCAGGGGGTGTGATTTGGGAAAGTACACCAAGACTTATTTTTCGAGCAATGATAGCAGGTCCGTAGGGGTCCTTGACTTGATACATTCATATTTGTGTGGACTGATGTCTTCTGTTTCCTTGAGAGGATACGAGTATTATGTGACATTCATTGATGACCATTCCAGGAAGACCTGGATTTACTTTCTGAAGAGAAAGAAGTCCGAGGAAGTATTGCAAAGGTTTCAAGAGCTCAGAGCTCTTGTGGAGAACCAAACAAGGAGGACAATCCGAGTTCTCAATCGGATAATGGGGGTAAGTATACCTCCAAGGAGTTTTATGGATATTGTAGACATGAGGGTATCAGGAGACAGTTGACAGTTCCTTATACTCCAGAGAAAAATGGATTAGTAGAGAGGAAGAACATGGCTATTATTGGAGCAGCCAAAGCTATGTTACATGACCAGTCTCTTCCTTTCTTTCTATGGGTTGAGGCTTGTAGCAGAGCTATATATATTTAGAATAGGAGTCCCCATCATGTAGTGGGGAACATGACACCTGAGGAGTGTTTTTAACGCAAGAATCCTGAGATTAGCCATTTTTGGATATTTGGTAGTTTGACTTACTCTCATGTCTCTTCTGAGAAGAGGACGAAGTTGGAGCTCACTGCAGAGAAGGGAATATTTGTGGGCTATGATGAGACTTCGAAGGCCTTCCATATTTACCTTCCCTCTCAGAGGAAAGTTGTTGTGAGAAGTGATGTGAAGTTTAAGGACGAGTGGGCCGTCAGGAATTCAAGAGAATCGGAGCAGGAAGAGCAGCAGGTTTCTGCACCTCAGTTTGTTACACAGGTACCATTTGTGCAACAATCAAGATCATAGGTTTACAGGGTTATGGGACCACTCAGTGCAGGCACAAGTACACCAGTTTTAGTGTTTCAGCCAGCAGGGTCTTTGGGGACAAGTGATGGGTCTGCGATTACAGGTACACCGTACAGAGCATCAGGATCACAAAGTTCTCCATTAGTTGGTGCACCAACTACTGGTTCACAGGTTATTAGGGTTTCTAGCTCTGGTATTTCTTTAGATGAGGACAGGCCAATGTGGGAGGAACCTTTAGAGAAGAAGAAACCTAAGTGGCTTCGAGAGACCTTGAAGGAAGCTCATAATTTTGGGACACCCATGGATTCAGTGAGGTCCATCAAGATGCTTGATAGATTGGGAATGTTGTTATACTTTTGAGGAGGCTTCCCAGCATCATGTTTGGTGAGATGCCATGATGGATGAGTATCATTCCATCATGAAGAACGATGTGTGGGAGATAGTTCTGAGACCTGAGGGGAAGTCAGTGGTGACTTCTCGGTGGATTTACAAGCTAAATAATGCAGCGCATGGTAGTGTGGAGAAGTACAAGGCCATATTTCAAGCGTGAGGGTTTTCACAAGTTGAGGGTATTGATTATGATGAGACCTTTGCATCGGTTGTTCGGTATACTTCGATCAGGGCTTTGATTTCCATTGGGTGAAAATGTGTTGGAAGATCCATCAGATGGATGTGAAGACCACATTTCTCAATTGAATGATACAGGAGGAGATTTATGTTGAGTAGCCTCAGGGCTTAGAGATTCATGAGAGAGAGTCTCATGTTTGCAGGTTGTAGAAATCCCTATATGGGATGAAGCAAGCTCCTAGATATTGGTACTCCAGGATGGATTCTTACTTGTAGAGGATGGGGTTTCAAAAGAGTGAAGCATTGTTAGATTTTTATCATTCAAGCTACCATTATGATCTTAGGATATTTAACTAAGAGAATAACATGCACGGCAATAAAACACAAGCACAACACAAGAGACAAGAGACACAAAGAATTTTCCTCGGGGAAACCATAAAGGAGAAAACCCCGCAACTTCCTCAGAGATAGAATCGGCACCAAAGGTAAAACCGGAAAAACAGCAATATGATCTCCCGACAGCAGTAGTTTCTATCTCTCTCATTGAGAGAGCTTCTCCTCTCTCACTCATGCACCCCAATGAGTGAGTGTGTGTGTCCTAAATAGAGAGACTCACCCTCTATTTATATTCTTCCATTCACTTGGAACCCACTCCATCATGTCGGCCTCACTTAACAATTACTTACTAGAGCCGACATCTCTAGGAGTGTCTAATAACCCTAGTGCCCCACAAATTGTGGGGACTTTACCTCCTTCGACCAACAAGGAGGTTTATCCTTAACACAATAGTGGGGACTATTGCCCTGACTTACAATGACTCACCTAGGGTCGACTTCACTAGGATAGTCTAATAACCCTAGGGCCCACAACTGTGGGGACTTTAACCCTTGACCAATAGGAGGGTTACCCACAATGACTTGACATGACTTTCTCATTATAGAAACTTCCCGACATAAACATCGGGGTATGACATGACTCAAGTACATTACAATACATCCCGGAATGAACATCAGGTTACAATAGATAAGAAATACAAGTGAACACATTCTGAAGTTATAGTTACATCAACACACCCTCTTAACTAGGAAGGTATTCTCTCAACACAATTCATCAGCACAAGTCTTCTTCTCTGTATCATCTTGGTCATCATCAAGTCCTCGTCATATTCAAGTCATCTTCATATAGATCTAAATCATCACTGGACATCATCATTGGATCTGGATCATCACTCAATTTGGATCATCAGTGGACATCGTCACTGGATCTGGATCATCACTAGACATCATCATTGGATATGGATCATCACTCAATCTGGATCATCACTGGACATCATCACTGGATCTGGATCATCACTCGATTTGGATCATCACTGCTGGATCATCATCACTGGATCTGGATCATCACTCAATCTGGAACATCACAGGTGCTATCTCATGATTCTTCTCGTCACAGGAAGTTCTACAGAGCCATCCATTTTTCATGTTGGTTGTAGGCCTAGCCTCCATGTAGGTATTCTTTAGCACTTATATCTAACCTACTCATCAGAAAGGCATAGCACTGATATCCATCCAAGCTGGAACACATCCTGCACACAATGATGGAAGAGTTCAGTACTTCCATCCAAGCTGAAACACATCCTGCACATAATGATGGAAGATTTTCGTACTTCCATCCAGTCTGGAACACATCCTAGACACAATGATGGAAGATTTCCGTACTTCCATCCAGGCCGGAACACATCCTGCACATAATGATGGAATATTTCCACACTTCCATCCAGGCTAGAACACATCCTGCACATAATGATGGAAGAGCTCTACACTTACATTCATCCAGGCTAGAACCACATCCTACCACAATGATGGAAGATTTTCGTACTTCCATCTAGGCTAGAACCACATCCTACCAACATGATGAAAGGGATCTGCACTTACATCCATCCAGGCTAGAATACATCCTGCACACAATGATGGAAGGGCTCTGCACTTACATCCATCCAGGATGGAACACATCCTGCACACAATGATGGAAGGGCTTGCACTCATATATGGTCTTGTAGGAACCAATCCTACAGTCACATTAGAATGCCCCCCGGTCCTCGACTGAGCTACCTGGTAACTAACCAGGTGCCTCCATTCTCCTAGAGAATGGCAGTTTCCCTTACATCCGACCTGCTCGTCGGAATGGCCAACACTCACATCTGACATGGAAGGAACCTAATCCTTTAGACATGATAGAATGGTTCAACCCTTACATTTGATCAAGTGGGAACACATCCCTTTATCACAGCAGAATGGCTTCCCATTCCTAGACTGAGTTTTCCTGGTAACTGGCCAAGCACCTCCATTCCTAGAATGGAAATTTCCCTTACATCTGTCCTACTCGACAGAATGGCCAGCACTCATATCTGACATGGAAGGAACGAATCCTCTCACCATGATAGAATGGCTCAGCCCTTACATCTGACCATGAAAGGAACCAATCCTATCACCATGTCAGAATGGCTATGGGTCTCATCACTTTCCCTTGGAGGAAACCTCAATCTGGAGAACACCAATCTTCTCCCTAAAGTACTTGAACTTCAGCCTAGCCAATGGCTTCATCAATACATCAGCTATCTGTCGCAACATACTGGAGCTTTACTGCTCCCCTCTGCACCATATCCCTGATATAGTGATACTTGATCTCAATATGGTTCGACTTGTCATGGAACACTGAGTTCTCCGACAACTTCACATGACTCTAGTTGTCACAATGTATACAAGTAGAATCAACTAGAGATGAAATAAATCAGACAGTAGCTTCCTTAGCCACACTACCTCACAACTATCTAAACAAGCTGCGACATACTCTGCTTCAGCTGTACTCAGTGCCACATAGGATTGCTTCCTGCTAAACCAAGAGATCACACCTAATCCCATACTGAAGCAACACCCTGAAGTGCTCTTCCTATCGATGGCACTGCCTGCCCAATTTGAATCAACATAACCCTCTAGGTTAATCTTTCGATTCGCATCGTACTTGAGCCCATAATCAACTATACCCCTCAGGTACCTCAGAACATGCTTTGCAGCAATTAAGTGTACATTTCTCGGATCTATCAAGAACTAGCTCAAGGTGTTCACAGCAAAGTAAATGTCTAGTCTTGTGTTCGTCAAGTACATCAAGGACCCAATCATCTGACGATACATCGTAGCATCAACCGACTCTGATGAAGCATCGCTCAATAGCTTCAGGTTCAATGCCATAGGTGTGGCCATAGTCTTGCAGTCCATCATCCAAAATATTTTCAACATCTCTACTGCATACTTCCCTTGTCCAAGGAAGATTCCATTCGTATTCTACCACACCCCCATGCCTAGAAAAATAGTACATCGACACATAACAGGACATCACTGGTCTTCCGCCTTCAACCTTGAAGCAAAGGTTGGAATCTGCTTTACTCTTAGTAACTCCTAGAGTCATCAGTAATCTATCCATCCTGTCATATCATGTCGAACCTTAGATTTTCTGTAGTCACTTTCTCTGAAGCGAAGCATCATACTCTCTCTGTCTTGTGTACTCTATGTACTGAAACATTCTGTACCGGAGTGACAAGTAGCTTCCTATGCTACTAGTATTCTATGTATCCATCTAGTGTATAGAATTTCATCTTCAACCTTGTATTAAAGGTTAAGATCTTCATCAATATCATCATGTATGTGTTTCAATTCTTACTGGCTGCAAATGTCTCTTCATAGTCTATGCCTTCTTTTCGTGAGAAGCCTCGTGCTACGAATATTGCTTTGTATCCCACAATGTTTCCATCTACTGCATGATGGAACTATGAACTTCTCTTCAGGTCTCGATACTGCATCCTAAACATCATTCTTCTTGAATCGATCTTCTTTATTACTTCTTCATAGATGGAAGGTTTTGCATCAATGATGCCGCTGCATTCATCATATTATTCTTCATCTTGAACTATCGTCACTTGTTCTTCGAAACAAGTTTCATCCTTCTTTGCTTGTAGGTGATTATGTATGCGATCTTTCCTACAAGTCAAATGCATTTGTATGGTTAGAAACATTTCATAAGGAATATTCATAATAGAAAATTCTTATGCATAAATATATGATCATGCAACTATTTTATCCAATACAACATTCATCCATATCTCACGAAAACTTTTCTAGATGCCTTCCATCTCTACCAAGACAACATCGATATTGTGCACTAATCCAATATGTCAGCAAAGAGGTTTCATTCTAGATAAGTAGCAATGGAGAGTTGTATAGCACCATGAGATATTTACCCATCACATGCATATTAGTAGTATACTATCGTTAATGCAAACATTCTATCAAGCATAATACATCAACTGAATATAAACAAATGCATAACAAAAACAATATCATCAAATGACAATTGAATACTTATCTTTATTTGTTTCGTGGGTAGAATCCTTCTTGATCCTTCCGCTTCATCATCTTCTTCATTCATGACTCCATCATTTCTTATCCAAGCTCTCAATATGGATAAGAGGTTCTTCAAGAATCGATTCCTTCATATTCCTCATCGCTTGAGGGATCTTCTTTCAATGGTGAGAACTTGTTCTTCAATTGCTCCCATCTTCTCTTCTCTTCTTATGAGTCGAGCTTCTTCTTCTTCCCAGAGTCTGCTGAAAGTAATCACTTTATTCTGACACAAATTCCTCGAATGAATGAATCCCATGATCATGGGAGGCCATTCAAGGTGTACATCACCACTACTGCATTCTTCACTTCTTATTTTACCGCTACAAGTTGTTCTTTTATTTGAGAGACCCTTGTAAAGTATTACTGCATGGTCTCTGCATTCTGGATCTTCACATTCTTCAACTGGTTTCTTAAGGTCATATTCTGATTTATGTTCTTCTCTTCAAATAGCTTGGTCAAGGAATCAAACATCTTTGGTGTCTTTAAGGAAGACACTTGTAGTACAATTTGATTCGTGACTAAATCATCAATGATCTTCTTGGCCTTGACCAAGTTCTTCTTATGTAAGGATTCTAGCCTCATCTCCCTCTGGAACTAGAACCTCTATACTCATGTAGGTGTCCAATACATTTTATTCAGAGACATCATATACTTCTAGGCTTGGAAGTTGTCAACTTCCCCAAGCTTTTCATCAAACTGATGTGATAGATCACTTTGAAATGAGAACCTCAAATGAAAATAGCGAAAGATTAGATCTTACCGTTTTGAGGTATCCGTCCTGGTTTCGAAGCTGGCTGATCTAGGGTTTGTCACAGAAATCCTAATTTCCAAAACTTGGAATATTCCATATCTGATTGGATATAAATATATATCTCTTCAAATGGAGCTTTCCAATGTACTCCTTTTCTGAAAACAGTGGAGGGAAGCTCCCTGAACAGGAAGCCCTAGTTTTCCACTTTCTTCTGCAGAAATGCCTGTTACTGTTTCTACGTTATCTCTGAAATTAATACTCCTCTGTGTCTGAAATTTCTCACTAAGGTAGACCCACATGTTCCAGTTCCAACACCATAGGTTTCATCAGAATTTGTTTCACCAATTGGGAATTATGGTCCTTTTTCCAAGGTGACCTTTTACAGGACTGTTCAGAACAACGAAGTTGTATGGACTGCCACGTGTCACTAGTTCCTCTTCTAAGTTTGAATATCGAACCACAAAAATTAAATTCCATGACCTTTCTAGAACAGCTTCAGAAATATAATTTGGACCTGTGTAGCCCAAGGTATAGCAATTCTCCCCAGGTGTTTTGTTTAGGGATGAATTCTGGAAGAGGCTGGAACCCTAACTTGGAGGGATCATATCTCCCCTAATATAGAGAATATGAGGCTGAATTTTGGATACAATGTAAATAATATTTTTATATTCGGCCTCTGCAATTTTCATCTCCTGAACCTTCACCAATATCGAGATATAGCGAATGTACCAAAACTTAGCCGTTTTTGGTATTTAGGGTTTTTCTAGCTTGGGATCAAACTAGGGTTTGACTTTCCCGAAGTTTCACCCAACCAAAAAAATTGATCCAGGTCTCTAAAATTAGGTTTTGATGAGCAAATAAATCCTATGCTTTGATCACTCAAAAATTCCTCTTCTATAGAAAGCCCTAATTTCCACACTGAAAACTGAAAATGCTCGGAATCAAATTCCGCTTCGACAGAAAGAGTCGCCCTTCAATGGAGAGTCAGCCTAGCCTACATTTGCTGATGGATTGTGGAGAGAGACCCAAAAATTAAGAAGCCCTAGATTTTTTAGCTGCACAATGTCTTCTTCTCAATTTAGCTCTGATACCATGTTAGATTTTTATCATTCAAGCTGCCATTATGATCTTAGGATCTTTAACTGAAAGAATAACATGCACAGCAATAAAACACAAGCACAACACAAGAGACAAGAGACAAAGAATTTTCCTTGGGGAAACCATAAAGGAGAAAACCCCACAAATTCCTCAGAGATAGAATCAGCACCAAAGGTAAAACTGTAAAAATAGTAAGATGATCTCCTGACAGCAGTAGTCTCTCTCTCACACACTGAGAGAGCTTCTCCTCTCTCACTCATGCACCCCAATGAGTGAGTGTGTGTGTCCTAAATAGAGAGACTCACTCTCTATTTATATTCTTCCGTTCACTTGGAACCCACTCCATCATGTTGGCCTCACTTAATAATTACTTACTAGAGCCGACATCTCTAGCAGTGTCTAATAACCCTAGTGCCCCACAACTTGTGGGGACTTTGCCTCCTCCGACCAATAAGGAGGTTTATCCTTAATACAATGGTGGGGAATATTTCCTCGACTTACAATGACTCACCTAGGGTCGACTTCACTAGGATAGTCTAATAACCCTAGGGCCCCACAACTGTGGGGACTTTAACCCTTGACCAATAGGAGGGTTACCCAAAATGACTTGACATGACTTTCTAATTATAGAAACTTCCCAGAATAAACATCGGGGTATGACATGACTCAAGTACATTACAATACATCCCGGAATGAACATTGGGTTACAATAGATAAGAAATACAAGTGAATACATTCTAAAGTTAGAATTACATCAACAAGCATATATGAATCTCTACTTCATCATGGTTGGACATGATCCGCTTATTCTTCAGTTATATGTTGATGACTTGTTTATCACAGGGGGAGAGTGACCCATTACAGCTTGCAAGAAGGATCTTGCTACAGAGTATGAGATGACAGATATTGGGTTGATGCACTATTTTTTGGGATTGGAGGTTTGGAAGGATCCTGGACATATTTTCCTAGAAAACGGAAAGTATGTGGTTTATATTCTGAGGAGATTTAGAATGGAGGATTGCAGGTCGATGTCGACACCGATGATCACCAACTGGAAGAAGCTTCATGTTTTTGAGGGAGAGTTGGTGGATCCTACATTATACTATCAGCTCATTGGTTCATTGATGTATCTGGTCAACACTCGACCAGATTTGTGTTTTGCAGTGAACACTCTTAGTCAGTTCATGATTGATCCTAGGAGTGTGCATTGGGTAGCTACAAAACATGTTTTGCGATACTTAGCAGGGACAATGGATTTTGGTCTAGACTACAGGAGGTTAGATGGGATCAGGTTGGTTAGCTTCACAGATTCAGATTGGGCAGGCAGTGTGGCAGATCAGAAGAGCACTTCTAGATGTTATTTTAGTTTGGTCTCGGCAGCAGTGTCACGGTTCAATCAAAAGTAGAAATCTATTGCTTTGAGTTCTGCAGAGTTCGAGTATATGGCATCCAGTCAGGCCAACTGCGAGGCTTTGTGGCTTTGCAAATTGTTGGTGAATTTATTTGGTCAGGAGTCAAGGCCTATGGTGATCTACTGTGACAATCATAGTTGCATCTAGCTCTCTTAGAATCCAGTATTTCATGACCAGTAAAAGCATATTGAGATCAAGTGTCATTTCATCTGAGATTATGTTCAAAGAGGAGTAGTTAATTTACAGTATATTTCCATTGATGAGCCGTTTGCATACATTCTGACGAAATTGTTGGGGAGGGGCAAGTTTGTCTTCTTCAGGGACAAGTTGGGAGTGGTGAAGAACACCTTCCTCGGTAAGAGGGAGTGTTGATTTTTGTACCTAGGAAAGTGTTCCCCTATGTGACTTTAGCCTTAGTCACTTAAAAGGGGAAATAAAGTGACCCTTGCATTAAATGACTTAAGTGGAGCATTTAATTTGACTTTAGAGGTTAAAGTCAAGTTTGATAAATTTAAGTGGGTGAGGGAAATTAATTTTTATTAGAAATTAAATGGAGCATTTATTCTCATCCATAGATATAATCTAATCTTAGCCATTGGATTATATGGCTCTTCACCTACCTAGGGTTTAATAAAAAAGCAAGGGAAAAGGATTTTCACGTTCATTCTTGAGAGAAGAGTGAAGACGATAGAGAGCAAAGAGAGGGCATGAGTTTCAAGGAACCCAGCTGAAAATTTCTAGTGGGCACAAAAATAGAGACAACATTAATTGTTGAGCATAGATATCAAGGAGAGTATGGCCTTCATTTATTGCAGGAACAAAATTCGAGAAGGGTACAACCATCCATACAGTATGGATTCTGGGCATGGTTTTTGAGGTAGAATCAAGCACATAAATCAAGGAGAAGGACAAGCATGATTCTTGAGGCAATGGGAACAGTTTTTGAGGCCGTAATGATGCATTTAATGTTATCTGTACAATATGGTTTTGTGACTATTTTGGCATAGTTTTCAAGGGCATAATTTTATCATTCTTGTACAGAAATTGAGGATTGATTTTTTGTTGTTATTTTGGCACATTTTTCGAGAAGAAACTTGCACAAGAATTGAGGAAGCATTGGGACAGAAAATGAGGCAGCCTACCACATTGAGATAAGTTGTATTTGGACTGTGGATGACTGTCTGAAATTTTCCTAGAAGAATAATAAAAATCTCTCTCTCTCTGACTAGTTTTCCCCTTGTATAATTTTCCAGGGCCATTGGCCAAAAAATTTATGAGTACTGTGTGTTGAATAGTGTGCATTTATTTTATTGTATGTCCATGAAAATATTGAAGTTACAACAGTGTTATTAAGTCTGAACATTTGTGATTATTTCCAGCCTTTACTTTTTCTGGGTTTGCAAATAAACCGAGATATTTTCACTTCTAAATCGGAAGCTGAAACATGTGAAAAACTTACAAAGTGTACCTCACAACTGGTTCAAATGTCTCCTCATAGTCTATGCCTTCTTTCTGTGAGAATCCTCATACTATGAATCTTTCCTTGTACCCCTCAATGCCACCATATGTTGCATCCTAGATATTGTAGATCCATATGGAAGACACTACAGACTTCCCTTCACAGTTTCCTTCCCTTTCTTCTTGGCTGCTTCTTCATAGCTGGAAGTATCTGCATAAATGATGTCGCTCAACAGTGTCACATAACTAGAGTGTGTCAGAGGCCTCTTAATTTATTTGTAATTCTCGCCATACTATTCTTTATCTTGACTGATTTCCCATGCCCAGTATGATATTCATCTCTCGAGGTGGATCTACCATTCTCTTTATATTCTTCTGAATCTATTTCTTTCACCATGGTGTCTCTGACCCAGGGAGCTTCAGGTTCCTCTTCTAAACTGTTGTTACTTGTTCTTCAAAATGATCTACAAGTCAAGTTCAGTTGCATGATTAGAAACATCTCATATTTTCCAAAACATAATAATAGTGATAAATATATGTCACATAGTTAGGAAACTATCTTAGGCAATGCTACAACACTCATCCATATCCCGTACACATACAGTAACTTCTAGATTCCTTCTACTCCAATGTTATTAAGAGTGTGTACTACTCCTAATATGTGAGCAAAGAGGTTTCAATATAGAGAAGTAGCAATGGAATGTTGTACAACATCATTGACTTCTTACCCATCATGTGCAATTCAATAGTATGCATGCAAACACACAAACATCCATAATACATCAACTAAATATAAACAAATGCACAACCAAACAATATGATGAACTGGCAATTGAACACTTATCTTTGTTTGTTTGGTGGGTCGACTCCTTCTTGATTCCTATGTATTGGATTATTAACCACTTATACTATGAAATGAGAAATTTATAGTAGGAATGAGAACTCTAGCCATAAAACGATGATTTTTGCATTAAAAACACCAAAAACATCCCCCATATAGAAAAGTGTTGATACTCGTATACACGGTTTTTTTCGGGGTAAAAAATAGAGCCATGGCCTAAACATGCCATACGGTTGTTTACAACTTTGAAATCAACCCCTAAATTGGAAAAAGTTTGTTTCTTCAAGAGATAAATTACAACTTTTTTGAAACTTGCATAATAAACAAAAACAAATATTTCATAAATAATTTCACCACTCTAACCATTTAAAATCAAACAAATTATGTTGTGATTCATAATTAAATCATATATTAGACCCTACAAGAACACATTATTCATATAAATTATCAAAAACTTTTTAGAGTTTCAATTACAAACATCATACTAATAAAAAACATCTAAAATGTTTCATGTGAAATTATTCAAACTCATCCATGGATTCTGACACCCCATCAGAATCTATATTTTCTGCAAATGAACTCATGTAATTGTATGTGCTATTCCATGGGTTCCTTCTAAGCCCGTACAAGGCCTTCTTCAATTTCACACATGAGTCTGCTTGTCAACTTCCCTTCACAGTTTCCTTCCCTTTCTTCTTGGCTACTTCTTCATAGCTGGAAGGATCTGCATAAATGATGTCGCTCAATAGTGTCACATAACTAGAGTGTGCCTGAGGCCTCTTAATTTCTTTGTAATTCTCGCCATACTATTCTTTATCTTGACTGATTTCCCGTGCCCAGTATGATATTCATCTCTCGAGGTGGATCTACCATTCTCTTTATATTCTTCTGAATCTCTTTCTTTCACCATGGTGTCTCTGACCCATGGAGCTTCAGGTTCCTCTTCTAAACTGTTGTTACTTGTTCTTCAAAATGATCTACAAGTCAAGTTCAGTTGCATGATTAGAAACATCTCATATTTTCCAAAACATAGTAATAGTGATAAATATATGTCACATAGTTAGGAAACTATCTTAGGCAATGCTACAACACTCATCCATATCCCGTACACATACAGTAACTTCTAGATTCCTTCTACTCCAATGTTATTAAGAGTGTGTAATACTCCTAATATGTGAGCAAAGAGGTTTCAATCTAGAGAAGTAGCAATGGAATGTTGTACAACATCATTGACTTCTTACCCATCATGTGCAATTCAATAGTATGCATGCAAACACACAAACATCCATAATAC
>LPNX010808576.1:98077-112853 GCA_001517045.1 Pseudotsuga menziesii
TAAAAAGATGATTTTTGCATTAAAAACACCAAAAACATCCCCCATATAGAAAAGTGTTGATACTCGTATACACGGTTTTTTTAGGGGTAAAAAATAGAGCCATGGCCTAAACATGCCATACAGTTGTTTACAACTTTGAAATCAACCCCTAAATTGGAAAAAGTTTGTTTCTTCAAGAGATAAATTACAATTTTTTTGAAACTTGCATAATAAACAAAAACAAATATTTCATAAATAATTTCACCACTCTAACCATTTAAAATCAAACAAATTATGTTGTGATTCATAATTAAATCATATATTAGACCCTACAAGAACAAATTATTCATATAAATTATCAAAAACTTTTTAGAGTTTCAATTACAAACATCATACTAATAAAAACATCTAAAATGTTTCATGTGAAATTATTCAAACTCATCCATGGATTCTGACACCCCATCAGAATCTATATTTTCTGCAAATGAACTCATGTAATTGTATGTGCTGTTCCATGGGTTCCTTCTAAGCCCGTACAAGGCCTTCTTCAATTTTCACACGAGTCTGCTTGTCATGTGTCTCGAATCCGAATGGATGCTCTATGTACACCTCCTCCTCGAGTAAACCATTCAAGAATGTTGTCTTGATATCTAACTGATGTATCTCGCATCTCATACCTGAACGTATCGATCTAATGAAAGTGTCTTGATTTTTGTACATAGGAAAGTGTTCCCCTAGGTGACATTAGCCTTAGTCACTTAAAAGGGGAAATAAAGTGACCCTTGCATTAAATGACTTAAGTGGAGCATTTAATGTGGCTTTAGAGATTAAATTTAAGTGGGTGAGTGAAATTAATTTTTATGAGAAATTAAATGGAGCATTTATTCTCATCCCTAGCTCTAATATAATCTCAGCCACTGGATTAGATGGCTCTTCACCTACCTAGCATTTAATCAAAAAGCAAGGGAAAATGATTTTCACATCCATTCTTCAGAGAAGAGTGAAGAGGAGAGAGAGCAGAGAGAGGGCATGAGTTTTGAGGAACCCAGCTGAAGATTTGTAGTGGGCACAAAAATCAAGACAACATTAATTGTTGAGCATAGATATCGAGGAGAGTACGGCCTTCATTTATTGCAAGCACAAAAATCAAGAAGGGTATGACCATCCGTAGATTAAGGATTCTGGGCACGGTTTTTGAGGCAGACTCAGGCACAGAAATCGAGGATAAGGACAAGAACGATACCCAGGGCAACAGGCAGAGTCTTTAGGCACAGTTTTCGAGGATGTATGGATGCATTTAATGATGTCTGTATAGTATGGTTTTGTGATTGTTTTGGCACAGTTTTTGAGGGAAAAATTTTAGTATTCTTGCATAGAAATCAAGGACTGATTTTTTGTTGCTATTTCGGCACATTTTTCGAGAAGAAGCTTGCACAAAAATCGAGGCAGCATTGGCACAGAAAACAAGGAAACCTGTTGGGTTTAGATAATTTGTATTTTGACTGTTGATGACTGTCTGAAATTTTCCTAGAATAATAATAAAAATATCTCTCTCTGACTAGTTTTCCCCTTGTGGGTTTTTCCAAGGCCATTGGCCAAAAATTTCTGAGTACCGTGTGTTGAATGGTGTGCATTTATTTTATTTTCTATCCATGAAAAGATTGAAGTTATAGTAGTGTTTTTAAGTCTGAAAATTTATGATTATTTCCAGCCTTTAATTTTTCTAGTTTTGCAAATAAACTGAGATATTTTCACTTCTAAACCAGAGGCTGAAACTTGTGAAAAACATACATGGTATCATAGCTCAGTGGGGAAGAAAACTAATTTTTGCAGATGGAAAGTCATTTCCAGGATTCAGAAAAAACTCTTGTGACAGTAGTACCATTTTGGTGAAACTTGTTCTTTGAGAAAAATTTCTTTCATCAAACTGAGAACTGAGGATAGGCTAGATGGGGCAGGGAACTTTGTGAGGACCCTGCAGCAAATAATTAATCAAAATACATGATATAGCAGCAGAACTCAAAATCACTTTTATATTAATCGCAAGCCACTTCGAGGGGGCAAGCTCCTTTGAGCAAGCTCAATACAAAATAACTTCACGGTGCCTTCCTTGGCCTCAACACACACTTATATACTAAAAATAGGCGCCAATACTATGGGTCAAAACCATGGGCCAATATAAACTATGGATCAACAAATACTACAGGTGGCTTACAAAGCATATGCACCCAACAACAATAACACAAACTATGGATCAACAATTACTATGGGATGACTTACAAAGCATATGCGTCCAACAACAATATACTAACACGGTAAAGAGAATGATTGACATGGGTTCCTAACATCCCCTCCCCCTTAGAAAAATCTTTGTCCTCAAATCTTAGATGTGGAAATTGTCGCTGAATCTGAAGGAGTGGTTCCCACGTAGCATCATCGGGTTGCATTCCGTGCCATTGAATTAAGACCTCTGTGATAGAGCGAGAGCGAAGCTGACGAGTGCGCTTATTGAGGACAACCTCCGACTCCAAAAAGATGGATCCTTCATTATCCAGTTCTGGTAAAATAGTTTGGCCTTTGATGTTGGTGCCAAGAACTTTCTTCAGACAAGAGACATGAAATACTGGATGAATGCGGGAAGAAGGCGGAAGTTCCAATTTATAAGCAACAGACCCAATCTTCTGAAGAATCCTATATGGCCCATAGAACTTTGGAGTGAGCTTATGACGCCCTTTGAGTTTTAGTGAGGATTGCTTGTAAGGCTGGAGACGAAGAAAAACCATATCACCGGCTTCAAAAGTGCGCTCAGAACGGTGCTGATCAGCTTGTTGCTTCATGCGATTTCTTGCCATGTGAAGATTTTCGCGCAAAATGCGAAGAACCTCATCGTGGTTTTGAAGGACCGTGTCAACTGCCTGAACTGGAGAACTGCTGGGGGTGTAAGGAAGAAGAACTGGTGGTGCCTGACCATAAACTGCTTCATATGGAGTCATTTGAGAGGCAGTGTGGTAAGAGGTATTGTACCACCATTCAGCAAGAGGGAGCCACTTTGCCCACTGATGTTGTTGCTCATAGGAGAAGCAACGAAGATAAGTTTCCTAGCATTTATTGATAATTTCAGTCTGACCATCCATTTGTGGGTGATAACCTGAACTCATCTTCAGTTTGGTGCCAGTGTGGTGAAAGAGTTCTATCCAAAAATGACTGGGGAAAGTCGCATCACGATCTGAGACAATGGAAGAAGGCATTCCATGAAGACGAAAGATCTGGTCCAGGAAAATTTGAGCAACGGAGGAGGCTGTATAGGGATGGCTGAGAGCACAAAAATGACTATATTTGGAGAGGCGATCAACCACAACCAAAATCAAGTCTTCCCTCCAGATTTAGGGAGCCCTTCAATGAAATCCATAGAAATATCTGTCCATATCCGAGTAGGTATGGGAAAGGGTTCGAGCAATCCCGAAAGGGGTGTTGTTTCACCCTTATTGCGCTGGCAGGTATCACATTCATCCACCATCTGTTGAATTGTCCTTTTCATGCCTTGCCAAAAGAAGTTGCGCTGTGCCCGTTCATACGTTTTGAGAAAACCAGAGTGCCCAGCTGACAGAGAAGCATGGAGATGATGATCAGATAAAATTTGCATTACAAGAGCCAGATGCTGGAGATGTTCAGCCCATGTTTTACTGTAGATGAGGATATCATCAAAAAATACCAAAATGAATTTCCGCAAATAGGGTCGGAATATTTTATTCATCAAGGCCTGGAATGTGGAAGGAGCATTAGTGAGACCAAAGGGCATGACCAAAAACTCATAGTGGCCATCATGTGTGCGGAAAGCTGTTTTAGGGATATCATCCTCATGAACCCAAATTTGATGATACCCAGAGCGAAGATCCAACTTGGAGAAAAATTGCGCACCATGAAGCTCATCAAGAAGCTCATTAACAACAGGAATTGGAAACTTATCCTTGATGGTGAGGTGATTAAGTGCTCGGAATTCAATGCAGAGGTGCCATGACCCATTTTTTTTGTCGACAAGAAGAACTGGTGAAGAAAAGGAACTTGTGCTTGGGCGAATAATACCTTGCTTCAGTAAGTCCCTAACGAGGAGTTCAATCTTTGTTTTTTGGTGAAATGGGTAGCGATAGGGCCTGATGTTGGGAGGAATGCTTCCAGGAAGGAGTTGAATACGATGGTCCTCTGGTCGTGAAGGTGGAAGTCCCACTGGTTCAGCAAAAACACCTGTATATCGATCCAGAATTTGTTGGAGAGCCAAAGGAGTAGTGGTGGCCATTGATGGTTGCATTTGAATGGAATGGAGCTGAGCGATGACACCATGGGAACTCTTCTTAAGGAGTTTTTCCATGCGATGTGAACTGATGATGCTGAGAGACCCTGTTTGTAATCCTTTAAATGTGTGTTTGTGTCCATCGGGGGAGAACTGCATCCAAAGTTCAGCAAAATCCCATAATATGGGGCCAAGTGTGCGCATCCATTGAGCGCCCAAAACCACATCACATCCGCCTAAGGTCAAGGAAAACATGTCAGAGCGGAGGTTATAATATCCCATAGGGATACACACATTACGACACTTCCCTTTGCAAGGTAAGGTGCCCTCATTGGCAACCATGACTTCAAAGTTGGAGCAAGGATGGATAAAACAATCAGCTTGTTTGGCGATCCGAGGGTCAATGAAATTATGAGTGCTACCAGAATCAATGAGTATTGTAAGAGGAAGCTTCTTGAAGTAACCGCGTACCCACATTGTTTGGGGGGCTGTGACTCTAGCTAAAGCATGGAGGGATATCTCGGGTTGGTCGTCCTGAGATGGAGGGTCAGTAGGTGGCTCCTGAATGTCAATCAGAGCATCCATTATATCAGGAGCTTCTTCACCAATTTCAGAGGCAGGTGGAGAATCCACATCCAAGAGATAGAGCTTTTGTTGAACACGTCGATGTCCCCGACTGAATTTCTCATCACAATTATAACAAATCCCTTTTTCTCTGTGTGCCTACATCTCTGTTTTAGACAAATGCTTGATTGGAGGTGAGCGAGGAGCTGGCGGAATGGGAGGTCGTTGAGAACCCATATTTCAGAATGGAACAAAAGAGGATTTGGAGCGTTGTTGGGCTTCCATCTTGTCTTCTGCCAATTTAGCCAACCCCAAGGCTTCCATCATTGTGTTGGGACTGAACATTTTGACCTCAAAGCGAATTGCATCCTTTAGACCACTGATAAAACAAATCCAGTAGAAGTCATCAGGTAATCCTTCAGTGTGATTAGCTAGTTTCTCAAATTCAATTTGATACTCTTTCACAGTGCCAATTTGGTGAAGTTTAGTGAGAGCTCCTCTAAATTCATCAAAAGCACTAGGACCAAATCGTTGCAAAAGGAGCTGGAAAAAATCAGGCCATTTTGGCTCTTCATGAGCCTTGATGTACCAACGATACCATTGAAGAGCTTCCTATTCCAAATGAAAGGAGGCAAGTGGAAATTGGTGGACATCAAAAGTATTATGAAGACTGAAATACTGTTTGGCACGATAGATCCATCCAGTCGGATCAGTACCATTGAAGCGAGGAAAATCTAGCTTCGCACCGTGAAAATTGCTGGAAGAAGAGAACCCATTGTTTGATGAAGACTTGGACTGTCGTCTGGAGTTCATAGCTGAATGCTCAAGATGGAGACCGAGAAATTATTCATCCAATTCCTGGAGTTTGGCTTGGATGGCTGCAAGTGCTTCCTCCATGGTTTTTGCTCCTATGTGGGTGACAACCATAACCAGGATTTTTTTTTTTTTTTTAATTCAGGGGGGAAGTGGGTAGAAAAACAAAAACAGAAACTGTTTCAGTAGAGGAAAATCTGGATTTGGGAAAAAATCAGAAGGGTAATTGGGGTTTGAGTAAGTTTTGGACATTGTCGAAAGGACAGGGAAGCAAAAAATCGGGATTTTAGGAGCGGGGTGAAAGAATGAGAAAATTTGGTAGAGAGGGACAAAGAAGCAGAATGAGGAAATGAATACGGTGGCAAAATCTGAAGGCGTTTGGGTGAAAATCGAAGGAGTTATGGCAAACCCTAAAAATAGAAAAATGTGGGATTTCAGGTCTTGGGAAGTGGAATTTGGGATAGGGTCTTCAGGAATGAAATATGCAGAATGGAATTGCAGAGGTGTCAGTGAAGTTTCAGGGAAAACAGAGTTGAAACCAAGGAGATATAGCCGAAAAACATAATTTTATTTTTTATTTTTTTTATTTCAAGAAGGGATCTGCAACGGCGCGAAAGTGATCGGAAACAGTGGAATCTGCAACGGCACAGAAGTGATCGGCAACAAATGGATCTACAACGGCGTGGAACTAACCAGCAACAGTTCTGGACAGAGGAAATCTGCGATTATGCAACTGAAAATAGATATGGACCCCAGGTATGTGCAGCTTCCTATCGGTTCAAGGGATTCACTCGGCCACCAATGCTGTCTAACGGCTTGCGTATTGGGGTAGTACCCCTCACTCCATGGCTCAGGTAAAACTGATAACTGCTTGGCCACAAACGACAGCTCTTGGTTTACCTCATGGGTGGGAACTAGTCAATCAGGTAGGGGTCGTTTCCCTTTTCGCTGGCAGGTCCTCTCAATGGGCCAGCTACTTCGGGGTTCCTGTGGTACTCCTCACAATGAGTTTTAGGGCTTATGCCCAAGTACTTCCCACAGTTAAGCAGATAGGGATTATTCCTAGATTCGAACCTGCAACAGAAGCGAAAAAAAAAATTGGGCATAAATTTCACCCAACGAGCCCAAGAAAGTGCTCTGATACCAAATGTGAGGACCCTGCAGCAAATAATTAATCAAAATACACGATATAGCATCAGAACTCAAAATCACTTTTATATTAATCGCAGGCCACTTCGAGGGGGAAACCTCCTTTGAGCAAGCTCAATACAAAATAACTTCACGATTCCTTCCTTGGCCTCAACACACACTTATATACTAAAAATAGGCGCCAATACTATGGGTCAAAACCATGGGCCAATATAAACTATGGATCAACAAATACTACAGGTGGCTTACAAAGCATATGCGCCCAACAACAATAACAAAAACTATGGATCAACAATTACTATGGGACGACTTACAAAGCATATGCGTCCAACAACAATATACTAACACGGTAAAGAGAAGGATTGACATGGGTTCCTAACAAACTTTGTCCCTTGGAAGGCCCGGATATTGCTTGTGTTGAAGGAAAATGAGTTATGGGATGAGGTATTCAATAATACTACAGCTCACCCCATTGTCATTCCCAGTGCTACTACTAATCCAGTAGCAGCATTTTCCTTTAAGAAGAAGGACATTAAGTCCATGAGGATTATCCTCGATGCTATTAAAGACCATGTTATTCCACACATTTCAGCGAAGGATCATGCACATGAGATGTGGAGTTCTTTGACCGGATTGCTTCAGAGTTCTAATGAGAATAGGAAGATGGTTCTGAGGGAGAAGTTGAAGAGTATCAAGATGGTCAAATGAGAGGTTTGTGTGCCTTATCTTACTAGGATATCCCAGGTGAGAGATGAGCTTGTAGCTGTTGGGTTTGTTGTTACTGGTCCTTAGCTAGTACGGACAGCCTTGAATGGGGTGGCACAACATTGGGTTGTGTTTGTATAGGGTTTGGTGGCTAGGGAGAACTTACCTTCATGGGACAGGGTATGTGATGATTTTGTTCAGGAGGAGACTCGAAGGGGTCTTTTGCAGTGCAGTGCTTCTATTAGTAGGGAGGATGAGGAATATGTGGCCTTAAGAGTGAAGGGGAAGAAGAAGAACAAGAAGGGTCCCAAGAAGGGTGGTGCCAAGAAGCAGGATGGGCAGAAGAAGGATCTGAGCACTGTAAAGTGCTTTACATGTCATAATATGGGACACTATGTTGGGCAGTGTCCGAACAAGAAAAAAGAAAAAGAAGCAGCAAACAGCAGCTTCAGCGAAGGTCGATGAATTTGCTGAGAGATTCCAGAGTGAATTTTCTCTATGCACTGGGCACATTAATAGAGAGAGAGGATCTATTATCACCAGTGTATATGTTGATAGATAGAGGGAGTTTTCCTTGGTGACATACCATTCCTACAGTGCATCTGCTTCTAGCACTTGGTATATTGATAATGGAGCCTCGAGCCACATGACAGGTGCTCATGAGCAGTTCTCTAAGCTTTCACAGATAGAGACAGATGTGCAGGTGGTGTTGGGAGATGACTCAACAGTCATATCTATTGGGCATGGGACCATTACCTTTTAGAGGGAGTCCATGAGTCCAATAGTGTTGAGAGATGTGGTGTATGTATGTAGGCCAACGAAGAACCTGGTGTCAGTTTCCATGATCGAGGATCAGGGTCTTGCGGTGTCCTTCCTTGATGGACATGTGCATATGTTTCCCAAGACTACGGGACCATCTGCTTCAGTTTCCATTGGATTTATATGCGGAAAACTATGTAGGCTCTTATTTCAACCTCAAACCTTGGCATATAGCAGCGGCGGTGAGCCTTGTGAGCTTTGGCATAGGAGGATAGCTGTTGGGCTCCAATCCACTAATGCAGATCAGACCTTGAGTTTATGTCAATCCAGAGTTGGTAGACTTAGAGGCATATCCAAGTATAAGGACTCAAATCTAGACTTGACTTGGAAATCTAGTTTATCTGTGAAATAAACCTATTAACAAATTAAGTTACTGTGATTTGAAAACACAAAAATTCCCTTACAGGAACAACTTCATTTGATATTTCACTTACACGGCAATTTATATGTGGAAGCAATTTATATGTGAAAGATTCTAAGATAATAAAAACGAATTAAGCCTAACCCTAAAATATGAACTACAAGATTATGTCTATTATCCCAGCACTGAATAAACAATCAATCATCAATTTCCCTTACAGGAAAGAATTCATAATGTATAATTGTTCTTAATACTTCATCATCGAATAAGCAAGCGGTGTACAGCATAATGAGATAGTAGTCTGAACCATTCCTTTAATATAACTAATAAAATGATAGAGCTTATAAAACTTGATTGAAAGCAGTCTAACTCGTTCTGCAATAAGAAAATCGAATCCTACAGGAACTAAAACATACCATTGACACAATCCAAATCGTTCACTGGCAATTGAAAGGTGTGCAGAATCGTTCACACACGCAAATGAAGAATCACAGAGCTTTAAACTTTAATTATATTCACCATAAAATCGATCATACACAATAATAGAACAACGCAGTCCAGAATAGTATGCGTTTTCTCCCCAAATCGTGATGATTTTATCCTCTGTTTTATGAAGTACTTATACAAATTCTTGAAAAGTAGAAATGCTATTAATCTGGAAACTAATTAATGAAACATAGTCCTCGAGATCCTCTATCAGATCCTCAAAATTGGAACTGCCCTGCTTTTGTGCTGAGTGGTAGCACAGGTGGTCATCTTTGACCGACTTTGACTTGACACCTATGAGAGCCACATCATCTATTCATTGGAAGTTTATCCATCCTTGGACACTAAGGATCTTTTCTCCATCTTTCAGTTCACGCCTAGCTGGCCTGCAAGTGTTCAACCTTGGAGACATTACGGGAAGTTAGCACATCCTGTACTCCTGAATAAAAACCTTAGTTTAAATGCTTTAAAAATCTCAAAATTCAATATGTTAAAAAGCAATGACATTTATACCTTTTAAGCAAAGTTTGTGGGTGAATTTAAGGCTTTATAAATCAGTATGAAGGTTTTATGGAGGAAAATGGAAGATAATTAGGTGACAAAAAGAGGTCAAAATGGTGCCCAACATCTCCCCCAAGAGGAAGCTGTTGCATGTCCTCATGCCCAAAAAAATTTGACCTTGTTTATATCAAAAACCAAAATTTTGCTACTGACCCTCTTGCTTTTAATATCCTGTCTGAGATGATGCATCTGTTGAAGCCCGAGATGCATAAAGGACTTTCAGTCTCTCATATTTAGTTTTATAAATCTTCTTTTGCTTATACCATCTATATGCATGTTTGGAAATGCGTGTCCTTTGAACCTTAAGCTTACAGTTGATTTCTTTTAACTTCTCATTCCTTTGCTCTAATTCCTTTATTTCAAGTTTCAACCTCCTAATCCTTTCACTGTTTTTGGAAGCCTTCTTCTTCTTCATTTTCATTAGGAGCTGCACAGAATTGGTGTCCATCCCCAATTCTTTATTCTTTTGTACTGAATCTTATTTCTTTTCTTCTTCCATAGTTTGTTGCTCTGAGAAAAGAGAAGCTGAGTCTTTTAGTATTTCCTATCTTGATTGCTTTTCCTTTTCCTTCTCTTGCTGATCCAAGAAGAGATTGATTATTTTTTTCTGTTTGATCACTTCATCAGTTTCTTGGATATCCTACCCTATTTCATCTGCTAGGTTTTCTTCTTGACTCCCCAAGGTTTGTATGTGTTCCTCATCTTCTAATGCTGAATGGCTTTGAGCTTGTTGATACTTCCCTGGCTTCCTCTTATAAGTAGTGAAAATCTGCTCTTGCTTCTGGAACTGTTTTTCTTCTCTCATCACACTCCTGGTTCGTATCCTTCTCTGAGGCTGTTTTGAACTTGCTGCCTCAGAGTTGTCTTCATCATCTGTAACCAGCAACACCTCTTTCTTTTTCTTTTTCCCCTTTGGCGGTTTTGAGCTTGTTGCCTCAGGGTAGTTATCATCAACAATTCATCTTCTTTTAAACCTTCTTCAAGCAATTCTTCCTGCTCTTCAAACTGATTGTGAATTAAAAATTCTAACCATGTCAAATTTTGCTTTTGTAACTCATGCTGGATGATGATTTTGATGAGTCCACAGTGAAAAAGGCTTGTCACTTTGTCTTTTGCACACCTTTGAACAACCTTATCCATCTTAGTTAAACTCTATAACAGGAAATATGGCATATTAATCTCACATTCACCTTTTAAATGCTGCAACAACTTGATATGGTAAAGATAAACAATACTGAATCGGCCTTCACAAGTAATGAATTTTTGAATAATATAGACTAATTCATCCCAAGGATGAATTAGCCAGTTCCTTGGTATTCCTTTCTTCCAGTTTACTGACCCTGATCTTGATTTGCACAAAAAGGGTATCCATGCCTTCTCCTTAAATTGCTTAGTTTTGAAAAATCTTTCTCCTTGTTCTGGCAAGCCAATAATTTGTGCTAAGATGTCTTCAAACAGTCTGAAGTTCAAGTCTCCCACTATAGCCCTTTCTCCATCGAATGATTCAGCAAAAACTAGACTCACATTATCATTATTCCCATCAAACTTTTCAAATAAAGTTACCCACTGTTTATTTTCAAAAATCTCCATGCAATTCTCATGAATATCAATGGGGTTGAATTTCTTTGGCTCTAGTCTAGATGACATTCTGAACTTTGATAGGAAAGAAATATACAACAGGAAATTTCAACCTTTCAATTTTTAACTTTGCAATCGTTTTCTTATCCCAAAACGACACTCTGAAAATGTAGAATTGCTGCTGGTCTTAGCAGAGTCTTTGGCAAAGAAAAGGTTTAAGTTTTACCTCCTTTCTGGTGTAGCTGTCTTCAATTCTTCCTGCACGATACTTCCTCAGCAAACCAATGCCTGCATTCTTCCTGTAATCCATGACTTCCTTCTCACTGAAAACTATCACCCACAGCAATCGATTTTTGCAGAGAAAAAGAGTTGGATTTGGTCCAAAGAAGAATGACCAAATCGTAGTCCCCAATTTCACCAATTCACAATACAAGTTTCAAGCACATTTGTATACTGTCGTGGGGAATATAACCATGTTTATTGTCATCATTATATGAACGTGCCACTTTTCATTCATTTATTCATTCAGGAAAGAAATGAAAGGTAAGGTTTTAATTCATCTGCATATAACACGCTTTAATTTCTTGGTATGCCCCAATGTTTGAATACAAATTGGAATGAAGGGATTTTTTATTTTTTTTAACTGAAGTGGATTCTTTTCATTTAAAAAAAAAAAACACACACATAGCCATCTATATTCTATATGTATGTTTGCTTAATGCATGCTGCACCAATATATATATATATATACATATAAAACATTGGAAATTCCATGTTTTATTTTTCTTAAAACATTTCACTTTCTGCTGAGAAGGAGACCCTGCCTGTAGAATGCAGTATATGTTCTGGCCATTAAAATTTTGCTTCTGGGTTTGATTTTGACCACCATTTTGACCCTTAGGGTAGGATGGTGAAAGGTAAATGGGATGCTGGCAGAGATTATGAGGATAGTGAAGTAGGTAGTCAAGCTTACTAGGATAGGTAAAGATGTCATTACTTAGAAACAAAGAATCATGCAACTTTTAAAACACAAAACTAAAATTCTTACAGACTTTGCTTGATATTCCTGTATGATAAGCTTGCTGCTTGATGTAGCTGGTTTGCATCTATTTCTAATTCATTTATGTCCTTCTGATGTCTTATGTCTTCCATCTCAGATTCCTTCTGCTTTACTGGAAGTCAGGTCCCTCTGTATTGCTAGAAATCACTGTATTGCTGGAAATCAAGTCCCTTCTGCATATGAAAAATACTTGGAGGGTTCCAAGAAAGCATAAAAATGCTTATCCCCCTCACAGGCCTACTTATTGACTTGTCCTCAAGTCAAACAAGAACTTCATTATTGGAAATAAAACTATGGAAAAGACATGAGATTTGAAAAGAATATTTTTATGAATTTTCAATGGCCAAGCGAACCTGGTTTTCCATGGAAAATTCAATTTTATATTGTGCCAGTGACCTGGTTTTCACAACTAAACTTCCTTCTTCTTTTTTCTTGTTTTTGATTTTTTTTTTTTCTATATCAGATCAGCTAAGAAGTAGGTGAAGGAGAAACACCAAGGTGTCTATTGATCACTTCCATTTCCTGTTGCTGTGAAATCTGTTGTATGAAATCTTCCTTGTTGATAGGCTTGGTATACAGTTTGAGCCGATGGCCATTGACCACAAATGTATGTGCTTCATCATCAATGGTTTGAAGTTTGACTGAGCCATTATCATATACCTCTGCAATCTCATATGGACCAAGCCAATGAGTTGTAAATTTGGCTTTGAAGTCTTTGAACTTTGAGTCAAACAATAGTGCCCAGTCACCGATATGAAATTGTTTCTTTTTGATAAACTTGTCATGCCATTGAGCTCTTTGCTGTTGGATCAAAATATTGTGTTCTATGGCAGCCTGTCTCATCTCATCTAGTTGATTCAATTGAAGTATTATTTCTTGCTATGCCTCAGAAAGATCCATACCCAAATCTGCTGCTAACTTGAAGGTATGAATTTGAAACTCTATAGGGAGGAGGACTTGCTTACCGTAAACAAGCTGATAAGGAGAAAAACCAGTACTGTTTTTCCAAGTGATCTGGTATGCCCATAAAGCTTCAGTAAGCTTAGCTGACCAATCCTTCCTATGCATCTGGATAGTTTTGGTGATGATGCCTTCTAAAGTCTTGTTTGTGGATTCCACTTGGCCATTTGCTTGCGGATGGTAAGGGGTAGACTTTCTGTGCTTAATTTTGTATTTTTCTGCTATCTCCTGCACTAATTTGGAAGTAAACTGGGCACCTTGATCAGTTACAATCTCTCTAGGCACCCCAAATCTGACAAATATCTCCTCAAAAATAAAGTTTACCACAGTCTGTTCTATGGCTCTTGGTAATGGTTTGGCTTCTACCCACTTGGTGATGTAGTCTGTACATACCAAAATGTACTTCTTCCCTTGTGATGGTGGATGAATTGGACCAATGAAGTCAAGGGCCCACTTTTCAAACGGTTCAATGAGGATTTGTGGTTGGAGTGGCATTTCATTAGACCGGACTGGCCATCCCATCCATTGACAAGTATCACAACTTCTAACATACCTCTTAGCATCTTTGAAAATAGAAGGCCAATAATACCCCAAATTGAGTATCTTGTATGCTGTTCTTTTATCTGCAAAATGGCCACCATACGGTTCATCATGACATGCCTTTAAAATATCTAAAACTTCATCCTGTCGTACACATCTTCTTATAATTAGATCATATCCTATGTAAAAGAGATCACCATGAACCCATATATGCCTAGCACTTTGTTTAATAATCTTTTTCTTTTCTTTAGATGACATAGATGGTGGTAGTTGTCCTGATGATAAGTAGTTGGCAATATCAGCATACGAAGGAGTGATAACAGAAATTGCAAATAAGTGTTCATCAGGAAAACTATCTGAAACAGGAACAATCTCACCAGTATTGTGTAAGCGAGACATGAAATCCGCTACTTGATTTTCTCGTCCAGGTCGATCTAGAACAGTGATATTGAATTCCTGCATTAATAACAACCATCTAGTAATCCGACCATTAGTGATAGATTTATTCATTAAATATCATAAGGCTGAATGATCTGTATGGACAAAAATTTCGTAGCCAGTTATGTAATGACGGAATTTGTTTACAGCATGAACCACCGCCAACATCTCCTTTTCAGTGACTTTATAGTTCAACTCTGCAAGTGTCAGATTTTTACTAATAAAATAGATAGCATAAGTCATGGTATGCTCTTTTTGTCCCAACGAGGCCCCTATTGCAGTAGCAGAGGCATCGGTAGAAATATGGAAAGGCAATGTCCAATTTGGTCCCCTTAAAATGGGAGCAGTTGAGAGCTTCTCTTTAAGTATCTAAAATGCAGATTGACAGTCAATATCCCAATTAAAATTCACATCCTTTGAAAGCAATTTAAACAATGGCAGAGCTATCTTACTAAAATTTGCAATAAATCTACGA